>APFE031171831.1:4237-35899 GCA_000404065.3 Pinus taeda | reverse complement strand
CCTATTATTTCGACTGTGTATAATTATATATATCAACATATATAACATATAAAAATATTTAGGCTTGGATTATGCCTTAAAATGACTTATTCTTGGGTAAGAGCTTGTCTTCCTCGGACGTAAGGAAATAGGTTAGTGGCCTAAGACCTAGAGGCATCTAGCAGGAGTGAAATCTTGCCCCCTTAAGAACCACCAATGGGTTATTCCAAGTGGCATGGTTTTCCTTAAATAATGGTGATGAATCATCCTACATTCACAGTTAGTATTTAGAGATGGTTGTCCTCACTGCAGGTTTGAAAACTAAGTTATGATAGGTTTTCCTACTTGTGAAAAAAAAATATAACCATACACCAAACCAATTAACAATCTTTAATTGTGGAATACTAATGGTTGAGGTCAACGGTGGACCCATCCATGCGCTCTTGTTAGCAAACAAATAATTTTATATTCAAATTCCTTAGCAGATAAATGGTTGGGATTAGTCAATTTGGTGACATAGAGGCCATTGGAAGCCAAACATGCACAAGCGTTAAGTTGGAGTCACATCCTAATGAGATTGGATGGATCTAATGCTACTTATTCAATGGTATTAATCAGTAATCAAATCCCAACGTGACGAGCCTTTACCACCCTTTCATGATTTCATGGGGTCCATTTATGCCCTTTGGCTGCCCTTGGTGGTCTGGCTACCTTCAATGAAATAATCTTTCCACCGTGGCACCAATCTTACCATCACTTGACTTTGTGACTTGCGGTCAGCTCATTACCACGAGTTTTGACTTCATCTTCGCCTTGCAACCCACATTGCTATGTCCTCTTGCTAGAATCCAATGCTATTAGAACCATGAATCTTATTCAGACTCACATTTGATAGGACATGCAAGAGTTCCACCCTTGGAACCCTGCTACATATAATATATATTTCTATTATAAAAAAAAGTGTATATATTTTAAAATAAAATGTTTCCTCTATTCTACATTTCAATTCAACATATGCATTATTTTTTTATTTATTATGAACCATCATACATATATATATATATATTATATATTATATATAATATATAATAATAATTATAATATATATTATAATATATATATATATTAAACCAAAGAAAGCTAACAAGAATGGCATGGACTATGCACATATTTTCGCATTCATAGGCTAAACATTTAGTAATTCCTCCTCAAATTCACATGGTTTTAATCCTACAAAGTTCCATCTGACTCATACATCCCTATTTGGCATAAATTTTAATGAATCCCACCATTGTCCTTCTGTAAAATAATTGGTAGGCATCTTTATATTTTCTCATTTTCTACCCCATATCAGGACCAATCAATCCTAGTGTTGAAAATTGGGCTCTAATGCCACCTAGTAACACCCCCCAACCCCCTATTAGTAGTGATACCATAGCTATACCACTCATAATCCAACAATTAACTATAGAACTGAGACATGCAGTGGAAAAATATGAGGAGGCAATATGTTACCATGTAAAAATACTAGTTTTTAGACACACACACACATACATATATAAACTAGTGTACATCATAATATGTAATTTCCATAGCATAATACTTAAATAAATTAACATCCATTTAATAACTTAATGGCACAATGGAATAATATAAAAAATGACTATATTATTAACATAGCAAATCATACAACCCATAAAACTAGGGTTTCTCATATAATTTCATTGATTCATGAAAAATCCACAAAATACGTAATATTAAACATGATACTTATATGAAATGATATAGGAAACTGGCTTCAGGATATCCACATTCCAACCATCCATAGACCTTGTGGTTCATCAATATCAACCATGGGTCACCCTCGACATGGGGCTGTAACTCCTCAAGAAATGATATACCAATAATAATGGCATGGCCATGTCCAATGTGTTAACCTAATAGTCACAACCCAAACCTATACGTTCTACTCCCCCGAAGCTACGTCGAAGTGGCACACCCTTTTCAACATATATAGTAGTCCCTCTATCATGATTTCCTTCTAGGATGCCTTACAACAAGCCAAAAACTTCTCAACATAGGGCTCTAATATCTTGTACTACATCCAAGCACCCTTCCATACCATAACCAGTCAGGCTTGCCAATCAATTCCATAACTGAAGTGGCACACCCTTCTCTGGGAGTGGCCAATCCCTTTATGATTCCCACCTTCTAGGGCTCACTGACCAGCCACCAAAATTGTTATCAATTATAGAGTCCTAGCACAAGAATAACTAACTAGTCCATAAAGAAATCCCTTGTTTGCCTCCTACCATGAAATGAATGAGGAATATAGATGATGGTGATGGAATGATGAGTGGTTGATTGTTTGGATGAATATCCATGAATGATAATGAATGAATATGGTGAAGTATGCTGATGGTAAATGAATGAATAATGGCCCTCTAAATTCCTTTTATAAATGTAAGTTCGCTCATCGCCATGTGGAACCTCCCTAAAACCACATGTGCCTCTAGGTTCCCTTTCCCCAACATGGAACATCGTAACCCATTGCTTGTCACCATGGAGTTTCTTTTCCCACCATATTCTTCTCCATGGAATGGGATACATAACTAGTCATTACTTTATTAATAAAAATATGTATGATATTTACAATATTTACAATTCTAGCCCTTGAGCTATTCTACCAAAATGGCATATATGTCCCTAGAAAAACTAGCCCCAAAATTGATATGCACATATACATAGGCATGCAAGCTTGCAAAAATTACTTCAGATCACTAGCCTAATCGTTATGTACATTTAGATCTCTAGACTAATATCAAAGTATATATAGTTTCATCATAGATCAATAGGGTTACTACACCAACTAAGGTTTAGGATTTCCTTGAACATATAGCAACACACCACAAAAGTGACTTCGAAGCATCTTACTAATGAGTACCATGAGATATCATGCAACAACGTAGGAGGCATTGAAGCATGCTCTATAATGAGTAGAAGAGTAACCAATAGAAGGAGTAAAAGATGCATAAATGTGATACAACTCTTAAGCAAAATAGAACCCATCTATAAGACATGGACACAAATAGGTGTTGTGTTCAAGGGAGACACAACAAATACTACATTTTTTAATTATTAAGTATAAAATTGTTTTATCTCCCTAACTATCTTTTTTGGTATCTTCTTCATAGTTTAATGAGTACGAAAGAGAAGATAAGCTCGATAATGTCTTTTTCTTTAATATTTTAAATGATCCATAAAAAGAGATTAAAGGGTGGTCAATCAGGTATATTTTTCATGGTTTAATAGGATCGAATAACAGATTGTATTATGCTTGATATGAGAATTTTTTTATAGGTTTTAACAAGATTTAAAAAGAGATGAAAGGATGCTCAGTATCCTTCAATGTTTAACAAGCATGAAAATAATACAAGAAATATCATCTTGGAGAAATAACAGGTATAGGAGGTAAAAACTTATTCGAAGCTAATAGAACCACCCTAAGAAAAGTGAAATAGAGAGGTTGACAAAGAAAACTCACTCATCTCAATGGTATCTATAGGAAAGGTAAAAACATCAAGTGAAATCTAACTATGGGACCAAGGGAAATGTAATAGCAATGACAAGAAACAAGGCCAAGTAGATCAACATGCATAAATGAGCAAGACAATGCATACCAACAATTGCAAGGTAGAAATGTTTTCAAAATCCTCCCTGGGTATGGCTAGAATCTGATACAGAAGAGAAAATGAGGCTAATAGACAGAGACATGGTGACTCTAAAGGAGATATTTCAATCCTATAAAAATACGTAACATGGACACCAAAATGGAAAGAAGGTGTTAAACTAGGAAATCCATGTAAAGGAAGGCTTTATTGTATAATTTACAACATGAAAATATAGAAGGTTAATGTCACAACCTAACTGTATTGAAACTAAGGTTCAATGAAGATGGCATTGATGATCAATAATGCATTAGAGTTAATACGGAAACACCTACCCATATCTTCTGATGTCAATAAAATGCACATAAGACCTTGTGCATGTTGCAATGAAAATGCCACCCTATCTTGTATAAAACATCCAGAAATAGTAGACCCATGGTTAAATCACATAATGAAAAATGCAACATAGATTGGGTAAACATGCAAGCATACATTTTTTACCTTTTGAATTATATATTTTTTGGGTATTTTTTGATAGATGTCATTTTTGTTTTTTTTTTTATAGATATGCATTTACTAACATGTTATGGTTTTGTGAACATAGATGGCAATGACCTCTCCCCAAGGTCAACCCCCTTACCAATGTAGACAAGTAGTGCCCATGAGAAAAAAATGAGAAGCCTCTAAGGAGGAGGAGAAGGAGGAACATGATGAGTTGCAAGGGTTCACTTGCAATGTGGAGGGGTTGACGATGGGAGTACAACCTTTAGAGACTGATGACATCCCTCCACATACGTAGAGAGATATAGTGAGAATATAAGTATCACACCATTGAGGCCTCCTATGGTGAATTTCCCATGTCATGTTATGCTATTTGTTGGCATTATGGTACATGTCTTCTCCTTGATGGAAACCCACATACAAGTCAGTTCAGAATTGATAAAGGGAAACTCACATTGTAACAGGTCTATTCAAAGGCAACATAGTAATGGTATAGAAGAACATGATGGTGGTACAAAGGATTACACATCAAAATCAGAAATTAAGGAAAGAGAATGGCTCAAGTTGTATACATTGTTTACCTGAGTCCAAGTAGCATATACACACATGTACACAACATAAAAGGAGTGTATACGTATGCACGTAGTTTCATAGAAAGAAAAGTGCATATGGGATGGAAAATTAAGGTTATAGAATACCAAGGGTCCATACCATGGTATTAGCCCACAATATTGATCGGAATAATAGTTAGTTGATCTCGTCTAAGAATACCACAGATTCTAACTGTTGTTTTGGTTTGAGGTATTGAAAAAAGCTTTAAGTATATAAGGAGGAGGAGATCAAAGGGCTAAGAGTCCAAGTGAAAGGGTTTCTCATGAATACTTCTATCTGAAGTATATTTTGGGTTGTAAGAGATACGGTTATGATATAGATATGAAATATCTTGTGCACCCTTGGATACAATGTTCGATCAGGATCATGAGACCTAAAATGACTTATCATTGTATGATCTAATAATGGATAGTCTATATCTGATTGCTAATTCATGTTTTATCCTTTATATGCTATGATCTGGGTATATTTGAAGTGTGAAAAAGTTGTGAAGTTATAAGTTATTATTTTCAGATCTATACGCTTGTTCGCCTTGGGGAAGGCACGTATACACGCTGGTTCAACACTTCCAAGTAGCGTATGCAAAAGAAAATCTTGGTGTTCATAGATGATTAATCCATCTAATCAGTGTTGTTGTTTTACTAGTGTTTTTCACTGATGTATTCATTAGATCTAAAAGTAAAACTGATTGTATAAGGAGATTGAGTTTGGTTGATTGATTGATTGAGTAAGAAGGGTGACCTTTGCTGCTATCTATTTAGAACTCTATAACATGACATTAGATATTTAAAATTTCATTGATTGGTACATTTTTTGGATCAAAGGTTTTATGATTCAGTATCTTTAGATGTATATGCAGGTTGGGTTACAGAAAGTAGCGTATACATGCAGGCTGGCTTCATTGAAGTAGCATGTACATTCTGACATATGATTTTTGAAGTTGCAGTTAGTTTTGGTTGTTGATGCAGTGTTTGGGTTTCAGCTCTGTGTTCTGGGGATAATGATCTGACAATTCAGATTAACTGATTGTTGATAGATGAAATTTTATTTGATGGTTGTATTGCAGTGTTGATTGATTTTGATCTTCAATGTTACTAATGGGTCAGTATGAAAATTTTATGAAACGTGGCCTACATATTGTGTTGTTGTGTACCAAGAGTATCCAGTCTAAAAATTTATGAAATGTGGTCCCTGGAGTAAGAGTAAAGGTAGTAGCCTTCTGTAGGTCGGCACCTACATATTGGAAAACTTATTGGCCAGTATAAGAGATAGGTGGTTGGAGCTCCCTTCTAGTAGAAGCTGGAAAACAAGTGAAGGTTTTAGCCTTCAGCAGGTAGATGCCTATGTACTGTAAAAATTTTGCACCAGTACAAAACTTGAAAACATCTTTTATAATAAGAAGATTGAATTTTGTGACGACAACAAAGGTGGCTTTTTCCCACATTGGGTTTCCACCTAAAACTCCTGGTGTTCATGTGTGCTTCTTATGTGTCTTGATTTATTCTATTTTTACTGTATCTATGTATTGCCTAGTAAATACATCACAATCTTATTTAAGCTCAACATATAATGAATTAGTTGTTTTACAATTTTATTATATATACACTGGTTCCATTCATTATAGTCATGGACATAGGCTGTTTGGTTTCTATAAAATAGCGTATACAGTTTGGAAAGGAAAAATTATTACTCTGAAATTTTAAATACTGATTCAACCCCCCCCTCTTAGTACTTTTCCCAACAATTGGTATCAGAGAAGGTCCTTTAGAAGAATCTTGATCGCTTGAAGGATGATCTTTCAAGATCAGCAATCACGAAGGAATGGGATCTATCAGACCACCAATCTTTGACAAAAAATAACTTAACATTTTTAGAAGACAAGAACTAGAGCCTATCTTTAGTCACTTGGAGTTGATGTTGGGAAATTGTGGAAGGAGGATACCAATATCTAGCAGTAGTCTTCATAGATCCAACAAAAAAGAAAGCATATGAAAACAATGCCAAAGCCATAAATGCATTATTGGGAAGTCTATTAGAATAAAAAACAGTCAAATTCATGCATCTCAACAAACCCAAAGCAATATGGGAGAAAATCATTCAGAGCTATGAAGGAGACTCCTAGGTAAAATGTGCTAAGTTCCAAATGCTCATAATTCAATATGAAACTCTCAATATGCATAGTAATGAAAGTATTGCTTTTTATTTTTTACGAGTAGATGAGATTGTCAATCTTATGAATAATCAGGGTGAATAAATAAAGGAGCCTACTATAGTAGAGAAAATTTTAAGATCTCTATCTTCTAAATTTGAGTCAAAAGTATCTACCATTGAAGAGAAGCAGGATCTACAATCTGTTATTATTGTTCAACTTCATGGAATTTTAACTGCCATTCAAATGAGGAAAGGAGGTCCATCCAAAATCAGAGAAGCCACTTTCAAAGCCTCTATAGAGGGAAAAGAGAAGGAAGATCTCAAGGAAATGGAATATATCTTAGAAGAAGACGAAGTAAACTTTGTGAAGAAACTTCAACAGGGTACCGAAAGATTCAAAGGTAAGCTTCCCTTCAAATTTTTTTATTGTGGTAAAGTTGGTCATTATGCTGCCAAATGTCCTCATAAAGGTAACCATGACAAAGGAAAGGATTGTGCAAAAGGTAATAGGAAACAATTTATTAATAGAAGAAGTTATTATACTCATGAAGATAGTGATGGATTTTCTAATAGTGATGAAGGTGGATCTGAACAAGATATTAAACTACTCATGGCTTATGAAAATGATGAGTTTATGGATGTGTTAGAAGAAGAATATTTTCTTGAAGAAATCACTCATCTTAATATAAGTTTGGAAGAAAAGAATATGGTCATAGAAACTTTGACACATCAACTCACTCAAAGGGAAAAGCACAATGAGAAATTAGAATGTGAAGTAGTGAGTCTAAGAAAAGAACTTCATAAGACAAAATATTTGAATCTTAGATTTGCTAAAGGATAAAAAACCCTAGATGAAATCATCAAGTTTCAGTGTTATCCTCTTATAAGGACTGGTCTTGGATACACTAGAGAAACATGTCAACCAGAAAAGCCTTCAGCCATCACCAAAAGCTATCTTGATGCAGCAAAAACTAGTGAATAATATGTCAATCCTTAGCAAAAGCCTAAATGTACTCCCTAGGTAAATCATGCTCATTTTACACCAAAGGTGAACATCAATAGAAGCACCAACCAAAAGCTGAACAATACCAAAAGATTTTATGATCACATCAACTTGTTCTTTAATGTACAATGCTTTTTGTGCCATAACTTTGGTCATAAACTTGCTAAATGTGTTTCTTACAAAATTGTCATGACAAGAGAAGCAAGAAAACAAAGGAGTGTGACCAGAATTAAGAAGAGCTCTTATAATAACGTTTCTCCTCTTGAAGATGAAATTGAATGTTAATTTTGCAATATCTTTGGTCATGAAGAATCTGAGTGCAGGAGAACATTTTGGCCAACATATCAAAAGGAGAAAACATCAACCAACTCCAAGTTATGAAAAAAGAAGGAACTATAGTAAAAAAGATGTGGCAGGGCTCCTTTTTCAGAAGGACAAGAAAATCAGTGGTAAATTGATAGCGGATGCTCAAAACACATGATAGGTAATAAAGATAAACTCATTTCATACAATGCTTTAGAAAGAGAAAAGATTGTCTCTTTTGGAAATGACACACCAACTGTCTGTTGTGGAATAAACTCCCCTAGGGTCTTGGGTGGATACCCTAGCAGACTGGAGGTTATCTATACAAAGAAACACACATTCCATACAGCCATAATGCTACTATAAGCAAACTCTACGATAGGGGGCATCCTGAGGTCCTACGTTTGAGAAGAGCCTTCCAGGGTCCAAACCCTTCTTGGAGTTCCTTTCGCTCCTTTGACCTGCAAAACAATCAATTCAAGAAAGTACATCAGTATATGGACTAAAAATCATAAAGAAACCATCTTCATATTATAAGGGAAGGTAGTTATTTATGCAATTAAACAACCGTTCACATGTGAATCATAACATGAATATCATAAACATGAAGAAAATATATATCAGGAACAAAGACATGTGTTTTTGTTATTATAGACAAATAAAGTACAGAAAGGAATAATTTCACCTAATTCGTCCTTTCGCAGGCCCCAAGCGGAACTGTCTCCCGCATTCGTCCAGTCTCAAGCATTTAACAAACTCCTTCCATGACTTACTCCATGATATCTCAAGTAGTATGAAAACATCAACACACACAAGGAAACAAGGGTTTCCTGTAGAATGGGGGAAGTGCAGGAGGCACTAGGATCTTCAGACCTAGTCAAGGAAATCTCAGCATAATAATCTTTCTCTCTCTTCTCTCCTCCCTTAGGCCTTCCCATTGAAGCATTTTTATACATCTTCCAAAGTAGTTTTTTAGTTGGGAATTCGTTGGGAACAGTTGGGCCATGGGCACTAATAGGTAATAAACAGGTAAAACTCGTGATCTCCGCCTGAAATTAAGGAGATTTATATTTTTTAAGTGTTTTAAGACATATACGTGGGTTGGGTATACACAGACCCGCGTATACACACGTTTAGCTCAAGGAAATGTCGCGTATAGGGAATAAAACACTGCTTTTAAAATTTGGGACCAAGTCTGGAAGGAGGGGTTTCCCTAGGCCATGAGTGCAGCATCACAAACCATAAGAGTGAGATTTGGAGCTATAACAGAGTTCGGATGAGGGAGATATCTCTGATTTAAAATCACCTCTTTTTATAGAAAATTTCGTGATGGCAGGAAAGTGGAAATAGATTGGTGTGCTAGCCAAGAACCTGTATGCACTTGAGGTACAAGATGCATGCAAAGCCTTGAGGAGCAAGGAAAAGGTTAGATACTTGGTAGTTGAGAGGGAGAGTAAATTACCTCTCAACATGTAGTGCCAGAAGAAGTCTTAGACGATTGTGGAGAAGCCACGATTGGTGAGGCAACTTCAGGAGGTTGTGGTGCAGCCACAACTAGAGAAGCTAAGAGGAGATTGAGTAGAGACATCTACTCATGCAGAGACCTCCAGTAGGGGGAAACTTTGAGCTAGGTGGGTAGAGGGATCACATGCATCCATACCTCCAGTTAGGAGGTGGGGTGATGTGGAATGATTGACCCAAGGAGAAGGGGCAGGATTCTTGAGGTACCCAACCTCTTGGATGAGACCTTGCTACAGGAGCCCCGATGTGGAGCAGCAGGAACTGACTGATTGGGTAGAGACAGATGTAGATGGAGCAGCAGAGAGAGCTATAGTGCAGGGAATCCTAGGATGGCACAGAGCATGCAAGATGCAATAATGAGAGAGGCACAAGTGTGTTGCACAGTGCAGGGTAGCACAGAGAAGGGTTCAATGGTGCGAGATGCATGGAGATGTTGTAGTAGTGCAGAGGTCAGAGAGGGAGCAACTGTCAGCAACAAGTAGAGCTTCAGCATCAGAGTATATTTTTAGCCCATCAGAGAGGTCAGTTGGGAGTTTTTTTGTTCTAAGTGTTACTGGAGCAACCACACTTGGTAGATGTGTTGCATGCAAAACATTCTAGAGTTATAGCATCAGGTTCAAAAGGAAGCCTTTTTTGTTGAGAGGGAGTGTTGAAAAGTGTGCAACAAGAAAGACTAAATTTAGAAAGTGCTAAAAATGGAACTGCTAAAAGTAGCACTTCTAAAAATAGCAGTTTGGCCAATGAGTATTTTGGCCACTTTGGGTGAGAAGTGAAACTGCTAAAAATAACATCTTCTAAAAATAGAATTTATGGGTCCCTTCCTATTTATAGCAATCCCTGGTCTATCTATAGGAATTAAATTTTAATTTGGTCTTACCAGCAGTTTGGAATATTAATTAATTAATTATTCATGAGTTAATTAGTTAAGGAAAAACAAACATGTAGTCTTTGTGAGAACATGCAATTATTTCTCCACTAATTTGGGAATGTGTCCTTGATTTGCTCCACTAATTGAGGAATTGACGATGAGTTCTATATTAAGAGGATCAGTTGACTTAGTTTAACTTAGTCAAGTTTAGTTAGATTAATTTAACAAGTTGTTAAATTAATGAGATACAGTTTGTTTATGCTTTCATGCATGTGACAACTATTATTTTCAGATAACTGTGTACACTCATGGATAATTGATACATGTCAGTTCTGTCAGAGACCCAGTTGAGATCAGAGAAGGGAGAGTGTATTATCAGTTGGTTGAATATTTTTCCTATAAAGGAAGCTCATCCATGATGAGGATTGATCTCCTTCAGGTTTGTGTAGTTATTTTAGAGGTCAGTGTTGTGTGTGAGGTGAGAATCACACAAGTTATAGCTAGAGGAACTAGGAAAAACTGTGCATAGAAATAGGAGGCTTGGAGGGCAGAGTGATCCGAATCGGATCCATAGAAATACTGTCAAGAACCATGACTAAATCAGGTCGAACAAATCTCTAACAAAATCCAAAATAGTGATAAAAAATGCCTTGAACCAGTGGCAATGGCTGCCAACGTGGAACGACGAGGACCTCGATCAAAGTGTGATGACCGAGGTCCATGGAGACTGCGCAGGAGTTCAAAAAAACCCCTAGGAGCCCCAGATCAGGAAAAGGAGGTAGTTTTGATGTGCGATTAGCGCTTAGCGCTAATCGCGCATCGCTAGGCAAAAAGGGCTAAAGTGGAAAAGCCTACGGTCATGTTGGGAGCCGGAGAACTGTGGGCGGAATGCAAAGAGTCTAAAGGAAAAAAGGTGGGACCCGCACTCTGGAAAACCGGCAGTATTGATCGGGGTACCCTTGAACGGTAAGAGGTTTTGGAGGAGAGCGGAGCGATCCCACTCAACGATCAACACGTGGCAGCAGAGGTGAGAGAAAAACCACCGTGATCGCGTGTTATCAGTCGAGCAAGTCAACTACGCTCGATGTGCGTATGAAATTGGATCTGGAGGAGCCCAGATCGGACGGCTGAGATTGCACCCGATGGAGGAAGTGGAATCGACAGGAGATTAAACCGCATTCTAAAGAGATTTGGAATCTGTTTGATTGCCACGGTGGAGAAAGAATGCATACACGGCGTAACAGAATAAACGAATCGACGAAGCATGCTGGCGCCAGTTAGATGGAGACACATGGCCACTTCCCAAGCATTCATGCTGACACCGAAAAGGGAGCTCCAAGTGCTGCTGCAGAAGGTGGATCGATGCAGGCGAGAGAGGAACCGAACAGGCACAGGGATTGAATGGCTAAAGCCATGAACAAAGACAGTCGGAACAAGAGAGAACACGAGAGCGAGAGCGACCAAGAGAGACAGTGAACAGTGAACCCTAAGAGGAGGACTGAACATAGAGAGTATTAAAGCCAAGCAGAGGAGACAGAGGGCTAAGCTTACCACAGGCAACATCGAGCACCAGAGAGCTTGAAGATTCAAGCCTTCCCATAGGGGAATCTATTTGGATTGAGCATCACAGTTGGCTCTTTCCACTATAGACCGAGAGTCACAGAGCTGGTAGGAAGAACAAGAGTCTGTGTACTCCGAGTAGCTTGGGGAATCCAAGAACCACCCTACCAAGCAAACCTGCTTTGGGAGAACTCACATTGAGTCCCTGTATTGTAAATACTCTGCTTAAAGATACAATAAAACAAGGCCACAACTGAAAGCTAGATCGGAGATGTAGCCCACGAGAATAGAGTGAACTCCTTATTAAAAATTCTTGTGTCTTTGTGTTTCTTACTGTATTTCTCTGCTGTCTTTCCATTTATTTTCTATGTATTGGCAATCTGATTGATCTGTTGTTTCAATAACACGGAACACACATGCCATCACATGATTCTGTAATACCTTTGTTTAATAAATCTTCAACTGAGGTCACTCATATGGTGATTATTAGATCAAGTGGTAGCAGAGCCCTAGGCTGTAAGGTTAGACAAGATTGTGTTGGTTTAGTTGTGAATGCTCACTAGATCAAAGATCAAATTAGGAGAAGGAGAGTTGGTGGAAACTAATCCTGAAATTAGGAGGATCTATTCTCGGAATACCATGTCAGAAGAAGGTTCTATAGGGCCAGACCCTCAATTCATAGAAAGTTTCCTAGCTATAAAGTCTATGGTAGAAGAAATGTACAAGGAATTTATAAAGCATAAGGATGAAGATTCATCAGGTTCTAAACAAGAAAAGGAAGAAGATGAGTCTCATTCCCATGACCACTCCAAAGGAAAGGGGAAAGAGGAAAGCTTTCTCACACCTCCTAATAGCCCTGTGCATAATAAGAAAGCATCTTTGATTAAGTTAGATGTTAAATTTGATTTCCCTATATATGATGGAGAGCTAAATGCTAAAAAGTTGGACAATTGGATTATACAAATTGATGTGTATTGCAGGGTACAAAACATAGACTCAAACAAGAGTAAGATTTAGTTGGCAAGCCTATGCCTAGGAGGCACTGCCTTGGTTTGGTGGGAAGGCAGAACCCAAGCTGATATGAAAAGACATGGTAAGACCATCTCTGTCTGGAGTGAATTTGTTGCTGCAATCAAAAGGCAGTTCTATCCATTGGCCTACATGCAACAAGCCATGATGAGTTGGCAAACTCTTCGGCAGTTGAAAGGGAAAAGTGTACAAGGGTATACTCAAGAGTTTAGAAAGAGAGCATTGATGTTGGGTATCTCATTAGATTCACCAGAGACTCTTTTGAAGTACATTGGTGGTCTACACAGCTACATGAGGCATACCATCCTCATGTTTAATCCCACTAGTATAGATGAGGTATCTATAGAAGCTACTCATCTAAAAGCTAAAGGAAAGAATGGCAATCCAAAAGTTGGGGGATCATCCCAACCCACTGTAAGCAAGAGCAAGGAGAAAAGGAAGCAGAAGTGGAAAGCAAGGAAGGCTAACACTGCACAAAAAGGCAAAGCCTCATGCACTCACTGTAAAAAGGAGGGGCATGATGATGAGCACTGTTGGATTCTGCATCCAGAGTTGAGACCTAAGAAGTCCAAGGGAAAGAAGAAGAAGACTACTCTAGCTAGTCAGAAAGATTTGGGGTTAGACTCAGGAGATGAAATAATCATTGCAACCACAGGTATAAAAGATTATTTGCTTTAGAGAATACTGAAATCAAGAAGCAGGTGCAAGAGTTGCTCGAGAAAGGGTTCATCAAGCCTAGCACATCACCATGTGGGTCACCAATCATTTTGGTGACAAAGAAAGATGGCTCGTGGAGAATGTGCATTGACTACCGAGCACTGAGTAAGATAACAATAAAAAATCATTATCCCCTTCCTCGCATAGATGATCTTTTAGATCAATTGAAATAAGTTGTTTATTTCACCAAGCTGGATTTGCACAGTGGATACCATCAAGTCAGAGTTGCAGAGCAAGATGTAGGGAAGACTGCTTTCAAAACAAAGCAGGGATTGTATGAATGCTTGGTACCAATGCCCTTGCTACTTTCATGAGATTAATGAATGATGTACTCAGACCTTTTCTTGATGATTTTGTTATTGTGTATGTGGATGACATTCTGATTTTTAGTAAAACGTGGGAAGAACATTTAAAGCATGTTAAGCAGACATTAGATGTTTTGAGAAGAGAAAAAATTTATGTTAAACTCTCCAAATGTGAATTTGGCAAAACCTCTCTAAATTATTTGGGTCATATAATAGGGTGAGGTGAATTGAAAATAGATCCCTTTAAAGTGGCAGTTATTATAAACTGGCCTAAACCCCAGTCTGCTACAGAAGTGAGAAGCTTCTTAGGAGCAGCCCAATATTAGAGGAAGTTCATTTCAAATTTCTCTTCGATTGTAGCTCCCTTACATGCTTTGACAGGATTGAACAAGATGTTTCAGTGGGGAGGTAAACAGCGGAAAGCCTTTGACACCTTGAAAGAAAAGATTAGTACAGCACCTGTACTAGCACTGTCAGATCTACGGAGACCATTTGAGATCCAAACTGATGCCAATGACTATGCCATGGGAGCAGTGTTGATACAGCACGGTAAACCCATATGTTACCATTCTGATACTTTTAATCCTGCAGTGGTTAACTATCCTACCTATGATAAACAATTGTATGCACTAGTTCAGATTGTGAAAAAGTGGAAACATTACTTAATGGGCAAAGAGACAGTAATACACATTGATCATTAGCCACTTCAATATCTACACTCCCAAACTAAGTTGCAACAATCAAGACATTAAAGATGGATGGGTTTTCTACCACAGTTTCATTTAGTCATCAGGTATAAAAAGGGCATACATAACAAGGTTGCAGATATGTTATCTAGACCTATTATAAATGCATCTATCCTACTTAAGCATAATTCTGTGTTGCATGAAAGCTACATAGAACAGTATGCTCAGGATATGGACTTTAAAGATGTATATGCAACTTTGAGTTAAGGCAAAAGAGTAGAAGAATTGGACTATCATGTGAAGGACTGGCTCTTATATCATTGTGGGAAACTCTACATTCCACAAACTGAGAGAGTAAAGATAATTAGGGAAGCACACACTTCTCTAATATCAGGTCACTTTGGGGTAAGTAAAATAGTTGCACAGCTGCAAAGGTTCTGCTATTGGCCGAAAATGAATGAAACCATTTCTAGATATGTAAGGGGATGTGCTATGTGTGCTAAAAGCAAGCCCAGTAATAGAAAACTAGGCTTATACACTCCATTACCAGTTCCTTCTCACCCTTGCGAAAGAATTTCCATGGATTTTGTTGGAGGACTGCCTAAATCTAGGAAATGTCATGATTATCTGTATGTTATTGTGGATAGGTTCAGCAAAATGTGTATTTTGATACCCTGCAGTAAACAAATTACAGCTGAACAAATTGCAAAATTATTCTTTGAACGTGTATGGGTTCATTTTGGATTACCCACTTCTATTGTATTTGATCGAGACACCCGATTTGTGGGGAAGTTTTGGTCAAGTCTGTGGGAACTAATGGACACTAAGTTGAAGAAAAGTACAGCTTTTCATCCACAAACATATGGCCAAACAAAAGTAGTTAACAGGACGATGATCTAGTTACTGAGAGGATATTGCAGTAAACATCCTAAGCTTTGGGATGAACACTTGTGTTATGTGCAGCATGCTTACAATAGAGCCAAACACTCTTCTACAAAAAGATCTCCTTTTGAGACCTGTTTTGGTTTCATACCAAGGTCTCCTTTGGATTTTGTCTTTGGTAAAGATACCATGGTTGATAGTCACAGTGATGTGGACAAGGCAACTAGGTTCATTGAACAGATCCAGGAGATCCATCAGGCAGTATAGGAACATCTGGAAAAGATCCAGGCCAAGTACAATGCTAGGCATGATAAGCATCAGATGGAACATAGTTTTCAAGTTGGAGACCAAGTCTGGCTGTATATCATCAAGGACAGGATGCAAGGTGAAGGTAAAAAGCTAAAACCTATCAGGTATGGACCCTTCAGGATACTTGAGAAGATTGGTGAAAATGCCTTCCACCTTGAGCTACCAGCTTACATGCACATCTACTCAGTTGTAAATGCAGACTGTTTGAGGTTGTTTGACCCTTCAATGATTGAGGACCTTTAAGAGCAGAGTCAATTACCTTTTGTTGATGAATTGCTACCTGAATATCTTAACGAGTTGCAGGAAGATACAGTGTTGGACAGGAAGGTAAGGACGACACACAGTGGACAGGTGGAATAGCTCAGGATTGGGCTTAAAGGTTCGAAGCTGAGCAATGCGAAATGGATTGAGATTGGACTAGTGAGACAACAGTTTCCTCACTTTGTCAATGCTTGAAGAAAACCAAGTTTTGGTGGTCGAAAAGCTTTTTCAATAGGGAGGCCATGATCCAAATCGGATCCATAGAAAGACTGTCAAGAACCATGACTAAATCAGGTCAAACAAATCTCTAATGAAATCCAAAACAACGATAAAAAACGCCTTGAATCAGTGGCAATGGCCGCCAACGTGGAACGACGAGGACCTCGGTCAAAGTGCGCTGACTGAGGCCCATGGAGACTATGGAGGAGGTCAAAACAGCCCCTGGGAGCCTCGGATCAGGAAAAGGACATGGTTTTTAATGCGCGATTAGCGCTTAGTGCTAACTGCGCATCGCTAGGCAAAAAGGGCTAAAGTGGAAAAGCCTAAAGCACTCGGTCTTGTTAGGAGCTAGAGAACCTCGGGCAGAAAGCAAAAAGCGCTAAAGGACCAAAGACGAGACTTGCACTCTAGAAAACTAGCGGTATTGATCGGGGCGCCCTTGAACAGTAAGAGGTTTTGGAGGAGGGTGGAGTGATCCCACTCAGCGATTGACGCATGGTAGCGGAGGTGAGAGAAAAACCGTCGCGATCGTGTGTTATCGGTCGAGCAACTCAACCACGCTCGACGTGTGTATGACTTTGGATCTGGAGGAGCCCAGATCAGATGACTGAGATTGCTCCCAATGGAGGAAGCGGAATCAACAGGAGATTAAGCCACGTTCTAAAGAGATTTGGAGTCCGTTTGACCGCCATTGTGGAGAAAGAATGCATACACGGCATAATGGAAGAAACAAACCGATGAAGCATGCTGGCGCTAGTTAGATGGAGACACGTGGCCACTTCCCGAGTGTTCATGCTAACGCCGAACAGGGAACTCCAACCGCCACTGCAAAAGGTGGATCGACGCAGGTGGGAGAGGAACCAAACAAGCACGGGGATTGAATGGCTAAAGCCATGAACAGAGAGAGTCGGAACAAGAGAGAACACGGGAGCGAGAGCGACCAAGAGAGACAGTGAACAGTGAACCCTGAGAGGAGGACTGAACACAGAGAGCAGTAAAGCCAAGCAGAGGAGGCAGAGGGCCGAGCTGATGACAGATAGCATTGAGCACCAGAGAGCTTGAAGATTCAAGCCTTCCCATAGGGGAATCTGTCTAGATTGAGCATCACAGTTGGCTCTTTCCATTGTAGACCGAGGGTCACAGAGCTGGTAGGAAGAACGAGAGTCTGTGTACTCCGAGTGGCTTGGGGAATCCAAGAACCACCCTGCCAAGAAAACCTACTTCAGGAGAACTCACATTGAGTCCCTGTATTGTAAATACTCTGCTTAAAGACACAATAAAACAAAGCCACCACTAAAAGTTGGACCAGAGATGTAGCCCACAAGAATAGGGTGAACTCCTTATTAAAAATTCCTGTGTCTTTGTGTTGCTTACTATATTTCTCTACTGTCTTTCCATTTATTTTCTGTGTATTGGCAATCTAATTGATCTGCTGTTTCAATAACACAAAACACACACACTAGCACATGAGTCTGTAATACCTTTTGTTTAATAAATCTTCAACTGAGGTCACTCATAGGGTGATTATCAGATCACAGAGGAGAAGTTCTGTCGGAAGCCTTTAACTTTCTATGAGTAGCAGATGGATTGCACTGAGAGTTGGATAGCTTCTGAGCTAAGGCTTTGTGTAATTCGGAAATATTTCCACTTGTATGCTAATACAGAGATGGGGTTTTAGGCTGGTGCTTTCCCCTGGTTATATCTTCTGTGTTATGTGTGTTTTATTTCTCCATATTAGTTATATGTGTTCTTATTGATATTGCTCATGTTCAATTAAGCTTCCACTAAATTGGTTGTAGAAGTAGATCAAGTATTTTGCTTTAGTATATTGCATTATCAGGTGATCTATAGGTGGGAAATTTCTACATGGTATCAAAGCTAGCTAATTTGTAGAAAAATACTACAAAATTATACAGGTGAAGAGGAAAACCTTAACAAGTATGTCAAATATATATATAACATACTTCTCTGAAGAGACAACCTCTTCAACTATCAATAAGTTGGGATCCCTCTTCTGCCTCATGAAAATAAGTAAGTTCCTATGCGTAGTTCTTTGAAAAATGAAAAAAATAAAAAAAACGAAAAGGTGAAAGAAGAGAAAGGCATCCTCCGTAGAGAGGTGAAGCAAGTAACTACACCAGGGTACTATCTAGGCTCACTGGCCATAGACCAATGCTTGTGTTCTTGAGGTGACTCTGTTGGGGTATTTCCTAGGTTTGCTAGTAGTGGAGCAACACCATAGATGAAACTTAAACTCGGACAGTGTACATTACTTGTGCCTCATTATACCCCTCATACCTAATCGAAATAACTCAATTGAATTGAATTGGTATCTGTGTTGACTAGTTAAGAGAATGGAAAGGACTATATCTTTAACTCAAACTAGTGTGGAAGCCATGACGATAATAAAATCAAACAATACTTCTTGAGGAATTAGACTCACTTTACATGAGAAAATGTCCATACAGAGAGCTGTAGTTCTACTAGTGTATCGCAAATGTTGTAGCGGCTACAACCACCCTCCAAAAATTTTCTTTCTTTTCATTTTGGATCCTCCCTCCTTAAACCTTAGTAGCTTGTCTACCACAACCCAGGTACTTGTGTTTTCATTTGAATTTATCTTTCGCTTTAAAACTTGTGTTTGCTTACTTTCTTTGTTGTCTAAGCACAAGATAACCCTCCATGACTCTGTTGCATCCAGTTCTTGCACTGAATTCATAAGCTGCGTAGTCCTAGAGTGCCACCAACCATGCTCTTAGGAATTGCACAATGCGGCCGAGTAGTGAACCTTGCTCTCAAGGATTGTGCAGATAAGCCCAGTAGTGAGATTTGGCTCCAGAACTACATAGACCCAACTAAAATCTTGTCTTCAGCTAAGAAACTACACATAGCATTAGAGGCAACCAGAGCCACTTAGCCTAGGAATTTTACAGAGGCATTCCCTCAATTGCTACCTGATGCATGTTCCAGCAAGCTTCTTGTTTTCCTTCAGAACTACACAATATTTCCGGAAAATGCACGATATTGTTGGCTTGAGGGGGCCTGACCCAGGTTTAACATTAGTTAGCCAAACAAATCCCTACACTACTGGCCCTTTCAGCATCATCCTGCAGAGCATGGACTGAAGTCTCACCCGAAGCAGTATGGGGGGATGCTGGAACCAATTTTCCGCACCCTGAGATGGTTGTGATGTTGTTTTATTCCTTCTATTCCTACCTTCACACAGGTCACTTAGTTCTAGGGATTTATCTTACTAACCCCTTATGCCTCCCTTTGATACCTCCGTGAAAGGGTACGACTAGCCTTCACACATCCCTAACCTTCGATTCAAATACTTTTGGACTGTTAAGGCAACGTATTTGCACAGATTGCCAAATTACCTTAAGAATCTTACTTATCTTATTAGATAATTATAGTTAGCATCACGTAAATAGATGTTCTTACTTGCATTCAGTTACCCAACGTAATTACATTCATTCACACATCTTATAAGCGTTATAAAGGAATTTCATACATAAAATGACAATATGCATTAATCGGAATAAAGACACAGAATTTGTAGAATACTTCTCTTTATTGATATTTTCAAGTGATTACAGACTCTATCCACCCTACACACACAGCTACAGGGGTCTGTGCACTCAGCTGTGGACTTCCACCCCAGGCCTCTGTGCACTCAGCTGCAGAGCCTCTACCTACGCTATGACCTGAAAATTAGAATTCCTACTTCAGAGCTATGACTATCTTCTTCCTTACATTTTCTCTTAAACTACTTATAACTTAGCTCTTATTATACAATCCATAGTCCACGGACCATGGGTAGGTCTTTTACAACCAAATTTACTCTAAAAAACTAATGGCGGACAACCCTTTATGACACTCAACACCTTTGCGTTCCGTGACAACAAAATGCAGATTCCTTACAATTTTATTACAAAATCTGACCAAAACGGGGGCTTTTAGCCTCAAAACTATCATTGGAGGATCCTATTCCCAATAGGCCCCCAACAGAAACATCGTGACTCACCCTCAAGTCACTCGGAAAGCATAAAGATCTTTGCACAAAGCCCTTCTAACTCAACCCATATGATAGTAACCTCGGTTGTGCACTGAGTTTTTGCCTGCTTCACATCTTCGACCATCTACTTGATCACTTCTCCTGCATTGTCGGCCTGAAGCTTTTATTGTGTTGCTTGTAGAGTTGCAAGCTTGCCTTCGATAGATCCTGTCACTATGTGAGCCTCATCCAGCCAGGGCTTTAGTCACGCCTTGAGCACTGCTTCCTTGTGCAACACTGCATCCACCTATTCCTTCAGCTGCTTGGCCTCCTGCAACTTGGCTAGTCTCTATGTCAGCGCGATGGTTTTCGTCATGCCCTTAACCTCATCATAGTGTTGTTGTAGCTTGCGTACTTCTATTACTAGCCGTTGTACTTGGGGTCCTCCTGCAAGCTTGTCAGGACCTCAAACGAATGCTCAAAAGGTTGCGTGCAGTTTGCTACTGCACTATCCACCACTGCTACTGCTTCTGTGATAGGGGTCACCCGCTACTCCTTGACTTCTAGTGGAGTTGAAGGTTGGGCCTTCAACTACAACTCTGTGATCTACAGGTTGAACTCCAACTGAGCCCACACCATCTTAGTATGAGTGTCGCACACCCCTGTGGCCAGCTTGCGGATGTGCACCTCGACTGGCTCCTCCTCTGGAATGGCCAACTCTGGGACCATTCAACATGCCTCCTAGGTGACTTGCATAATGCGCTTGCTCTGATGGCCACCTTGGTCTCAACGGTGATGGAAGAATCTCATTGTAGCACCATCTTCTGGTTGTTTATCCTTTGTTCAATGATCACATGGAAGGCCCGATGCTCACCGGACCTCAACTCTACAATAACTCCATCCTGCAAGAGGTGGAGTGCTTCACACGAGAGTGCTGCCAAATTCAACCCTAATCCTTTTAGGGCACTGATAGTGGGCCTGTCATCTTCATTCTCTGTTGTCAGTGCTCCATCACATAGCATGATCGCACTAGAGGCCTTTGTGCACAACTTCGCAGCAGCCTCTGAGGTGTCAGTTGAAAGGCTGGTAGACACTGTGCTAACCTGCAATGCACGGGTCTACAACTCCTGCAAACCTATATGGATAGCCCCCGGGATGATCTTCTGTTGTTGCTCAAATTGTTGTAGGGCCTCCATGGTGACATCCCTCATTGTGTCGCCAATATCATGAAAATCACCGTCTGTTAGCGTGATAGGGTCTAGTGATGTCTTGGTAGCTTTTGATTTCTTCCTGGACCCCCTTTCTATAGCTCCCTGTTGGGTTGTGTTGTATTCTTTCCACAACTAGCTCACATAGTTAATTAGGGGGTTAGAAGGAGGGCAGACCCCCCCTTCATTCCGCCGATTGCATAGTGCGCGGAGTCACAAGGGGTTTGAAGGGTGCAAGTGACCCCACTCTATGGGGTCTGGGGCAGCGCCCTGAAAAATTTTGGTTTTGGACCCTATATTAGGTTGGACGGACCTACCTATGGTTTTGTGCATGTTTTTTGCACATGGTTTTGAATGTGATGGTTTTCGGTCGATGGTTTTGGATGCAATGGTTTTTGATCCATGGTATTGGATGCTTCGGCATGTATAAATATGTATTGTAACATTGAAAGAAACATAATGAAAAATCAAGCTGGTAGTCACGGTTTTGGGACCTAGGGGAAAATCTCTTTGTATATGTGTTTTATGTGTTATTCTCTCGCATTGTTTATTTTCTGTGTCTTAGAATTCGTATGCAGGTAATTTCTGTATGGTGTTAAAACTTACATTTGGTATCAGAGTTGTTTTGGCTTCAAGGGGATACCTTTGTTGCTTAGGGGTTTCGCTCGAGCCTGTGGTAGACCCTATTCAGTGGGAGATCTGTGGGGTCGATTTTGGTGTTCAAAGAAGATGGCGAGCAATGGAAAGGTAGAGATCGAGAAATTTAATGGTCAGAGTTTTGAGTTGTGGAAACTCAAGATGGAGGATTTGTTGGTGGATAAAGATCAGTGGATCACGGTAGATCCGGATACTAAACCAATGGCAGTGTTTGATGAAGAATGGAAGAAGTTGGATTAGAAGGAAAAGAGCACAATATGATTGTGTGTCTTAGATTCAGTATTGCTGAATGTATCAAGGGAAGCTGTGGTGAAGGCTTTGTGGGACAAATTAGGGACTTTGTACCAATCTAAGTCTCTGGTGAATAAACTGTTCCTATGGAAAAAGTTGTATAACCTGAGGATGAAAGATGGACACTCAGTGATAGAGCATTTAAATGCATTTAATACCATGGTAAGTGTTGGAGAGGTAAATCCCCTCTACGGATAGAGGCGATCCCTACTAGCCCAGAACGGGTCTAGCAGCAATCAAACAATGCTATCACGCAAGTTCCTAATTGCAAATAAAAGGTAGGTGATGAAAACCTACCTGAGATCCAATGCTTTACTTTGTAGAAGAGACGTCTCCCACGTTCCTTTGCCTTGGCCAGTCACGATCCTCCACTATCCACGTGAATGGACACCTGCACACAAAGAGAACAATACAAACACAAGCGTGGAATCTAATATATCCAATTATACATCAGTCAGGAAGGATATTAATCAACATCAACCATTACAAGTACAACGAGAATGGAACCATAATGATAGTCATCTATTATTAATAATTCAACAAAGGAGAATACAACCAGCGTCTTGACGTCAAGTCCTCCTTTGGCTGGGTGCTCAGCTACACAAGTCTTGCAAAAGCTTGAAGGGATGAGGGACAAACTCTCTCTCTCTTTAGTGACAAGGTCTCCTTACTTAGATAAAGCCTTATGGATGCAAAGAAGGCTTCTTGCAACTCCAATCTTTTGATATCTTCCTTTCAACACAAGTATTGCCACAAGAGTCAGAACTATCAGAACTAGAACTAGAACTAGCTTGCTCAAGCCATGGAGACAAGCTTTTATAGAGGAAAAGGAAGAGATAAGGTCAATCACCCATAATAATGGATTTGGCTTCATCACTTGGAAACTTCCATGGAATGGTGGAAAACTACTTTCCATCCAAGGAGATTCGAAGCCAAACCATCCTCACTCAACTTGGAATCAGTTTGGTGAATGAGTTGGATAGAACCTTCGAAGGTTTGATTAGTTGAAAAGTTTGCCCAAAAAGGTTGGCGCGATTGCAACTCTGGGACAGAGCGCTAATGGCGTGCCCTTTCAATAGGATTTTCCCCATTGGCACGGGCATAATACAGGGAACCAGCGCTAATGCAAAAAGGGTTGTTTTTAAGGGCAATGAGCAGGAGATGTCTTAAGGGCATATGACGCTCATGTTTATAGGTGAATAAGGAAAGTGGTTTCAGGTCTTGTCACTTCTCACAAGTCCCGGAATGTGTCCTCCAAGGTGCGGGAGAGGGGTAACAGGGACGGTGACAAACGGTGACAAATTACTATGTAACAGTGCCAATAGCCAAATCTGAAGCATCATAGGAAATATAAAAAGGCAGAGACCAGTTAGGACCTCTCATAACTGGTGCCTGTACTAACTTTTCCTTCAATGTTTCAAAATACTGTTGAAATTCACTATCCTTAGCTAGAAGTTTGAAAAGAGGAGGAGCTATCTTAGAAAAAATTTCAATGGATCTTCTATAGTAACTAGCATGTCCTAAAAAAACTCTTACTTCCCTTTGAGTTTTGGGTGCAGGAAGATGCATAATGATTTCAATCTTTTCTAGATCAACCTAGATACCTTTACTAGAAATCAAATGGCCAAGTACCACTCTCGCTTTGCACATCAATCTACATTTCTTGTCGCTCAAACCGAGATGAGCTTCCTCACAATGAAGAAGTACATTTTCCAAGTTTCCAAGAGCTTCTTGAAAAGAATCATCAAACACAAGAAAGTGATCCATATAAATTTCCACAAATTCTAGATTAGCAAAAATAGCCAAGACTACCCTTTCAAAGGTAGTTGGGGCATTACATAAGCCAAAGGGGAGCACTCTATAAGCAAATGTACCCCATGGACATGTAAAAGTAGTCTTATCCTGATCTTTGGGTGCAATATGTACCTAGTTATGGCCACTGAAGCCATCCAAAAAGGAAAAGTATTCCTTTCCTGCAAGGGTATCAAGCACCTGGTCAATGAATGGGATAGGGAAATAATCTTTGAGAGTGGCTTTGTTTAATTCTCAATAATCAATACAAATACGGCATCTTCAGTCTTTCTTAGGTACTAGCACTAATGGAGAGACCCACTGATTGTCAAAAATAGGATAGATAAAACCGGCATCCAAGAGTTCCTGTACTTCTTCTTTCACAATATCTCTTAGAGCTGGATTCATTCGCCTTTGGGGTTGTCAGACGGGTCAGGCTCCTTCCGGAATATAGATATGATGTGTGCAAGTTTCAGAAGAGATACCCTTCATATCCTCATAACCCCATGCAAAGGCACTAAGATGGTTTCGCAACAAATTCACAAGCTTCTATCACTGAGATGAGTCCAAATCTAAACTAATATACAAGGATTTACTAGGGCTAATCTCAACAAGAGTAGTATCAAGCTCGAGAGTACTCAAGGGAGTGGTCAAATGCAACGGTACAAAGGAATAGGGATCATGATCATCTTGAAAATCTAGGCTGAAAATTTGGCTCAATGGCTACAAATTAGGCATAGTGTGTAGATTATTCAGGAAGTCTTGAATCTCATCTTCTTGTGAAGACACAGTATAATGATGGATAAGGGAGATGGATTGAGTCTCGTCATCACTACTTTGATCCAACCACAAAGTATCTCGAAAGTCCTGAATGGATCTAGCAAGGGGATATAAGGTAACTTTCTTCCTAGAGCCTCCATGTGAAATATACATATCACCATAACAACATCCAATATATGCATCGGCAGTAGCAAGCCATGGTCGACCCGAGATCAAGGAATGTACTCCTACTGGGTTCTTTGGCTGAAGCACAATGAAATCAACAAGATATTCCCAAGAATCTAGTGAGATGATCACATCATCCAATACTCCTTATGGCTTAATTTTAGATCTATCTGCTAATTCAAGCACAGTGGGAGTAGGGAAAAGATGGGATAACCGAAGTTGATCCATGGTTTGCTTATTCATGACATTAATGGCTGCCCCTCGGTCTATAAGAACATTTTTTTTTCCAAGGAAAAAAACGGTAACTCTTTATTAAAAAATTTAATGAAAAGTTACACTAGCAGATGCAATGAAGCATTCCGTAAGTTTCCACCTGGGATCGAGTGCTTTCACACCCCACACAATCGTGCACAAAAGAATAAGAACAGAGAAGAGAAGAGAGACTAAAAAAAGGGAAAAAACAAATCCATTTTTCAAGTTTTTCTCCCCTTCTTCTTTTGGACCTTATGCCACTCGCCTTGAGTGGGCTCGATCGAGGCCATGACTAACTGTGTTTCAGCATTTTGAGGGCCTGATTCTTTGTTTGAGTCTGAAGTGTCTGAGTGATGATACCATTTGGTGCCTCCCATGCTTTGGTCCACGCTTGTCATCTGAACCTGTGAAGTCTTGTTGTCTGTTGTATTTTCCTTCTAGTTCCCTATTTCATCTTCCTCTATAGTGATATCATCCTTTTCTGCTTCTGTTTCCTCGTCTTTTTTCCTCGATGAGGCTTTCCTTTCTGCTGCTCTCTTCTTTACGACGTCATCTACGTTCTGCCATCCTTTTGGCTTCCTTTGGTAGGGCTTGCTCTTGTTTTGACTTTTGCATGCACTAAACAGATGACCTGTTTGTTGACATCCCCTGCATCTGAATGCTGTATTCTCATAGTCCAAAGTTTTTTTCCACTGTGAGTTGTTGAAATTTAGGATGATGCTTTCAGGTAGTCCTTGGCTAAGATCTACCTTGACACATATCCTGGCAAAAGTAAAGATTCCTTTTATGTGTCTCTCTGAATCAATCTTTAACATTCTTCCAAGGACATTCCCTATAGCTAATAAGGCTTTGTAGTGCCAAAAATGTATCGGAAGGTTATGTAGCCTTACCCATACTGGCATCCTTGATACCACCATAGTGTTGGCATCAAACTCTGGGAACCATGGGGTAATGAACAGTCCCGCATTGCCCCAGAACCATGGCCCTTCATTGAGGATTTTTCCCTTTTCTTCTTCTGCGAGAAAGGTTACTATGAAAAAACCCTTTGAGCATAGTTTTATTTGACAGTTTTTTGTCCAAACCGTGTAGATCCATTGGTACAAAGCATCGGTTCTAGGCCAGAAGCCGTTAAATCTACAAATAACAGCGTTTTTCTGTAGATCTGAGAATATGTATTTTACCTCTGGTAAATCCAGCGAGATGGATGGATTTTCTGGCGCTTGATCCACAATGTACTGCCCTGGGGGTGCATTATCAGTTGTAGCTTCTTTCCCCTTTGGAGGTTCTTTCCCTTTGGCTACGTCTCGGTAGGTACCTGTAGGATTTGAGGTAGCTCCCTTAGATCCGCCTCGCAGTCGGTGATTGAGGGTAATAGTTGAGTCCTTTGCCACCCTGTAATGCTGGAGTGTATGTTGATCCTGCAAGCAGTGCCCAGAGAATATTAGGATTTGTAATGCGACTGGAGTCCCTATTTTTTCCTGAATCTCTCTTTTTAGCTCCAAGACACTCATCAGGTCCCAGATCTTTACACAAACGTGTCTGCCTTCTATTGATCTGATAAAAATTTGCTTAAGATCCGTTGTGTCTGCTTTGTGTTCTGGATCTGACAGATTTCTGTTTTGCTTTTGTCTGGATCTGACCGAATCTGATAGATCCGCTCCTATTCTGCAGTATTCGACCCAATCTGATGAGCCGTTTCCCAGATCGGGGTTCCTGAGGGAGCTATTTCTCGTTTTCAGGTCGCAGCCTACAAGCCCTCTGTTGGAGCGATGCTTCGAGATGGTAAAAGCCCCAGCCTGTACTGAAGAAAGCAGAGAAAACTCAAGATACCAAAGGTACAGGTCCATACGCTCACCCCATACCTTGACTTCGACCATGCCTTGTAAAAACGGCCCTAGATCAGCAAATCGGATCCCCGGCAGATCAAAATGGGGTCTGGGGTCTGTCATATGCCTTTGTTGACGGTAAAGGGAGGCAGATCTGCCAGTCTTGAGTAGAGTGGTTGAGAGAGAGAACGTATCAAGACAGATCTGCGTCCAGACAGCGAATGGACGCTCCGGCCTCTTTTTCCTGTGGTTCGAGTCATGTGGGTTCTTGCCGTCAACGGATCCAACCCCATGCCGGAGGGAAGTAGCGTTTGTTGGGGTTCCTGCGGTCAGGCTTCTGGGCGATCCACAGCCGAACGAGTCTTTGGGGCCTGCGTCTGCGCCAATCGGACCAGCTGAAACCCTAAACCTTTGAATCGCCTCCATCGTAACACGGAAATGGGGTCTATAAGATCATTAGAGACAAGGACATTACCAATCTGAACTGAGACAACAGGGTTTCCAGGATTAGTATATTTTTCCGTAGATACACATCCTGTCATTAACTCTACCACCTGTTGATGCCTCGAAAATCGCTGCACCAACATTGGGGAAACCACCCGGTCTGGACCTTAGTGCAGCTCCTTTTCCGTTTGGGATAGTGGCTCCGACTGGGGATAATGGGACCAGTTTCCCAGAAATAGATAAATGGGATGAATGAATACTTTTTAAATAACAGTATCGATAGGTGAATGACTAAAACTATTGACAGAAATATAAGTAAATAAAACTATCCCGGGAATCTATTTGAACTTCTAAAGCGTAGCTTTTGATGTTCTATATCCAAAAATACAATTATATAGATGACTGCATTTATATAGACATAGATATTAAATTATTCAAGATTGTTGTACCTAAGTAGTTAGGCGTAGCGATTAAAGCGATGCTACTAGACTTTAAGCATTCATATCATTAACGCATACACGATTAAAAATGAGGCATATCGTATAAACATCCAATAGTGGCATGAGTAAGATTTCCTATTGTTGCGCATGCATACAATTAATGATAGCAGGAAATAATCACACAGCGAATTCACATACACAGAATGAATTCAAACAAAAGATAGAAATACCATTTGAATAGCAAGCCACTCCCGATATGAATCGCTATGTGTAGCTTCTGCCTCAACGCATAAACATTCCTCAAATCAATGACAGTAGTGCACAATTGAATCAAGAAATTTCTCTGTTAAAGTAAAAGCGAGTGGTCGAGTTTCATAAAAGAATAGAGGATGAAGCACAATAGTGCAAACTTCAGTATGTTAAGTCTTATTACAAAATTTTACGACCCTTTCTAAAAACATGAAAGGGTCTATAAATACTATGCTAATCTAAATATCTATAAAACAGAAAAGCTAACTAAGCTGATGTCAATAAATTCTTGTTGCTATTTTTGCTGGCAATCCGAGGAGCTGGAGGATGAATCATTCTATCGGCTGCTTCCCTTTGAACCTGAGTTGATTGATGGCGAGCATTGGCTCAACTTCAGGAGGTTTGTTGAGCCGGGAACTGAGCTGGGCAGCATAGGTGGAGTCTTGGATGTCGGGGATCATGCATTGAACGGCATCGGTTAGGCATTTGATAGCAGATCGTTGTTCATGCGGCTTGATTAGGAACCGCCAATATGCTCTTATGTTTAAAGTGTAAACCCCGGTAATTGACCTTGCTTTGCTCTCTAAATCAGGGTAGCATGTTTGTTCCAATGTGTTTGCTGTAGTAATCTTCCCGCGCGTGCATTGGGAAATAATATTGGCTAGATAGAGAGTATCATTTACTAGATCAGCCAAATTACCAGCAGTTAATGCACATCTTGATGCTGTCCTTTCCGCCTTTAATACCTGTGTTTTCCATTCTATAAACAATATGTTTTTATGGACCTCCAGTATCCTAGGCAAATTGGATTCCTTTCCTGACTTCGAATCTTGCCATTCAAGGTAGGTTGTGATATCTTCTTCGGCTTGATTGTAGTCATCTCTAGCCTTTTCTACCTGCTCATTTACAGTTGTAGCTAACTCACAGAGCGGTTCTGCTTGAGAGAGGGATTGCGCCAAGAGTTTAACTTGTGCTACAAGCGCCTTGTTGATTAACATTGCCTCCTTTTTGAATTCTTTTATCTGCGCATCTCCCTTGGTAGCTTCTAACTGTGCTGTAATTTGAGCGATATGCTCATCTTTAGCCTTCAAAGATTGCTCATTTGCCACTTTTAGTTGCTCCAAAGCTTCTGTCAATTCATTTTGTCTCCGGATGGCTGCCTGGTTGATCCTCTGTTTCTCCTCCTCCCATTGCTGCATCAATTGACTATTTATTTTCTGTTGTTCCGCTAGCTGTTCACTTGTATGTACTACCTGTTGTTGTTGTTCCGCTAATTGGCCTTCGTCTTGCATTGCCCTTTGTCTAATATCTGCTAATTCCGCCTGCAATGTGGAAATCTCCTGATCTTTAGTCTTTAGCAAAAGACTTACCTCTGATGCCTTATCGATGGTGGCAGCCGAATAAGCTCCGGCATATTGTGACAGCTTGGTCAGATCATCAGAGGGATCGAGTTTCTCCCTCCAGACTACATTGCCCATGAGTGATTGCTCGGGAAAGAGGGAAGGTTGATCAAGCCTCTGTCTCTTTCTCGATCGCTTTACTACGACTCTATGCTTAGGGCTGTAGAAGACATTCAATGGAGGAATGTCTTCTACTTGGAGAGTGATTTGGTTGCTAGGACCTTTTGGAATTATTTCCACATTCATAGTTTTGGGTGGGCCGGTGGCTGTGCTCAAAGCCTGAGATGAGCTTTCCTTCTGTATGCTGCTGCTTTTAGGAGTCTCAGTATTCTGTGAATCCTTTCCTCCACCGATAATGGTACTAAAATACTGCCATTCCTTTTGCAGCTCAGGGTCTGTGACAACACCCTTATTAGTATTGGTGGTATTTTGTTTGGACTGGGACTCTTTTAACAGTTTTTCTTGTTTCTCCTTCTCTTGCTGCTCTTGTTCCTTCTGCCACATCTCTTCCTGCTTCTTTTGCTGGTTGTCTTCCTGCTCTTTTCTATGCCTATCTTCCTCTTCCTTCCTTAAACGCTCTGCCTGCTCTTTCCTCAGCTTTTCCTCTTTTTTTTTCTTCTGTTGTTCCTCCTGCTCATTGGTTTTGGTTTTCAGTGTAGCAGGGGGTTCTTTCTTTTGTTGCTGGCCAGGCTCACTTGATGATGCTTGGGTTGGCATTAATAAGTTTAGGGGCAGAGTTTGCAACCTCTGCTCCCTGAGCATATTAAACTCAGATAACCCTTCGTCATTATATCTTCTCCTGGAAAGCTCTTTAGCATGACCTATTGATTCAGCTGAGGCAAAAATATCATCGAATATATCCTCTTTATGCTCAAACGTTGATAATTTGGCATGTTCTAGGGCGGCGTATGCATATTTGTTTGGATCATATGCTCTATTCGGGATTATAGGAAGATTTAGAGCTTGAATTTTCAAGGCTTCTTTTTCTGCATGTTTTAAATCATGCAGGGTAAAGACTCCACATCTGAAAGGAAAAGTTGGCCAGCCCCTTTTCTGCTTTAGCTTAAGAGTCTGTGTGGTACTCTTAGCTATAATTTGGTATGCAATTTCCCTTGCTAACAGTTTGTCAGGGACATATAAGGGGAGGACATGGGGATTGCCTTGGCTGCCATAGATTTTAACATAAGTAAAATATTCTTCCCCAAATCAACTACCCACTGTCGGCAGGTCAAAAGAGGCTAGGTAGGAGATCCTTGGAATGGGATTATCAAAAATTGCATAATAGACAGGAACCATGAAACCATTACAAATTTGGTACAAGTGATTCTTATGAGATGACTTCCACATCTCGCGATGGTAATGTGGATGGGCGAGGGGTCCTGTGCGGTCCACCTCCAACCAAGAATGGGGAATTCAGAATTAAAACACAAGGTATCTAAAATATAAGCGCTGTAGTAGAACGGAGGAATTATTCTCTCGGTGACTCTGGTTTTATTCCTAAATTCACTAACAGCCAGGGCAAGCTTATCCGAAAGGATAGTAGCCCAATCCATAATCCAACTGTTGACTGCCGCCTCCATGAGGGGAA
>APFE031171822.1:0-16778 GCA_000404065.3 Pinus taeda | reverse complement strand
CATCCTAATGGGTATGGTTTCTTGTGAGGTGTAGTTGCTAATCCCAACTTCTTTACAATTGCTTCAGAAATTAAATTTACTTGTGAGCCACTATCAAACAAAGTATCAATCTTTTGGTGTTTGGAAATAACTCGAATATGGAAAAGCTCATGCCTTTTTCTCTCATTTTCTTCATCAATAGTAGATTGTGCAGAATTACTAGTAGATGCTTCAGAATTCTTACCTCTTATACCTGTGGCTACAATGGTTGTTTCATCTCCTAATTCTGACCCCAAATCTTTCTGAATAGCTGCAGCAGTCTTCTTCTTCTTGCCCTCGAACTTCTTAGGTCTCAGCTTTGGATGCAAAATCCAACAGTGCTCATCATCATGCCCATCCTTTTTATAGTGAGTGCATGAGGCCTTGCTTTTTAGTGCAGTGTTAGCCTTCCTTGCTTTCCATTTCTACTTTCTTTTCTCCTTATTCTTGCTTACAATGGGTTGGGATGATCCCCCAACTTCTAGATTTCCATTCTTTCCTCTAGCTTCTAGATGAGTAGCATGTACAGATACCTCATCTATACTAGTGGGATTAAACATGAGGATAGTGTGCCTCAAGTAGCTGTGTAGACCACCAATGTACTTCGACAGAGTCTCAGGTGAGTCTAATGAGGTTCCTAGAATCAATGCTCTCTTTCTAAATTCTTGAGTGTACCCTTGCACACTTTTCTCTTTCAACTGTCGAAGAGTCTGCCAACTCATCATGGCTTGTTGCATGTAGGCCAATGGATAGAACTGTTTTTTTATTGCAGAAACAAATTCACTCCAAATAGAGATAGTCTTACCATGTCTTTTCATATCAGCTTGATTCCTACCTTCCCACCAAACCAAGGCAGTGCCTCCAAGGCATAGGCTTGCCAGCTAAATCTTGCTCTTGTCTGAGTCGATATTCTACACTCTGCAATAAACATCAATTTGTCTAATCCAATTGTCCAGCTTTTCTGCATTCAACTCTCCATCATACATAGGTAAGTCAAATTTAACATCTAATTTGATCAAAGATTCTTTCTTTTTGTGTCCAGTGCTATTAGGAGGTGTGAGAAAGCTTTCCTCTTTCCCTTTTCCTTTTGAGTGGTCATGGAAGTGAGACTCATCTTCTCTTTTGTCTTGTTTAGAGCCTGATGAATCTTCATCCTTATGTTTTCAAAAGTCTCTATACATTTCTTCTACCATGGACTTTATGGCTAGGAAACTATCTACGAATTGAGGGTCTAGCCCCATAGAACCTTCTTCTGACACTGTATTCTGAGGATAGACTCTCCCTATTTCAGGATTAGTTTCGACCAACTCTCCTTTTCCTAATTTGAGCTTTGATCTAGTTAGCATTCCACAGCTAAACCAACACAAGCTTGTATAACCTTAACAGCCTAGAGCTCTGATAACACTTGATCTGAAAATCACTCGTGAGTGACCTCAATTAATTAATTAATTAATAAAGGTATTACAGACTCATGTGCTGGTGTGTGTCAATGTTATTTTAGGAAACAGATCGATCAGATTGCAAAATACACAGACACTGGAAAATGGAAAACAGTAAGAGAAACACAGTAAGCAAATGCAAGAACACAACAATTAATAAGGAGTTCACCCTATCCTCCAGGGCTACATCTCCGATCCAGCTTTCAGTGGTGGCCTTCTTTTATTGTGTCTTTAAAGCAGAGGTTTATAATGAGGAGCTCAATTTGAGTCTTTGAAACAGATAATGCTTGGTAGGGTGGTTCTTGGATTCCCCAAGACACTAGAATGCACTGACTCTTTCCTTACCAAATCTTGACCTCTCTAGTCTTTAATGGGAGGAGCCCAATGTGGTACTCAATTCCCGATAGATCCTCACAGGGATTCTTGAACCTCTCAAGCCTTCTGTCTGCTCGATGCTTCCTTAGGTCAGCTCGGCTCTCTGTTTTCTGCTTCTTACTTCACTATCTTTTCTTCGCTCTCACTCTCTCTGTCTTCATTTTCTCCTCTTCCTATTCTATTCTTTGCCTGTTCATGGCTTAAAGCCAATCTATCCTTGACTGTTCGCTTCCTCTTCCGCCCCTTCAGATCGCTTGCTACTGTTCTCTTGGAGTTCCCTACCTCTGCGTCATCACCAACATCCACAGGGAAGTGGCCTCTTGTCCTCTCACAAACTGCACCAACTCTTCCTCGACGGTTTGGTAATTCAGTTACACTGTGGAATGACTCATCCACCAACTCAGTGGTCAAATCGGACTTCAAACTCTTATATGTTGTGGCTTAATCCCCTGTCAAATCTGGTTCCTCCGTCAAGCGCAATCTCTGTCGTCAGATCGGGATCCCCCAGATCCTATGGTGTTCGCTCATTTCGTGTGGTTGACTTGCTCAACCATTAGCCAGCGATGAGAGGTGGTTTTATCTCTGATCCGCCGGAAACGCATCGTGCAATGTATGGAATCGCTCGTTTTCTGTCAAATCCACTTACCGCCAAGGATTCCCCCGATATACTGTCGTTTTTGGAGTGCGGGACCTGCCTTTTGCCTTAGCGCTTTCCCTACGGTTTCTTGGTTTCCCATGTGACCGAGAATTTCGGGGCTTTTCCTTCTCGGGCAGTTTTGCCCAGCGATGCGCGATTAATGTTAAGCACTAATCGCGCATCAGAAATGGCCTCCGTTTCCCGATCTGGGCTTCCTAACTGCCAGTTTTGCCTCTTGCGCGGTCTCCATGGGCCTCGATCATCGTGCTTTGACCGAGTTCCTCGTCGTTCCTTGCTGGTTGCAAACTGCCACTGTCTAGAGGTCTTCCTGATAGCTCTTTGTTCATAAATTTGAAGTCTGTCCTAATTTGATACAGTCATGGCAGTCATGGCATTTTGATCATTTTCATGGATCCCATTCGAATCATCGATCAAGCCAACTGAAGAATGCAGTAGAAAAGGTGATTCATGACTTACCAGCATGTCTAGCCATCAATTTGACCCACCTCTACATCCGTGGATCTCTAGGACCAGCTACCCCTAGTGTTACATGCTGAGGTTGCATCAATGGAATTCTCTCTAAGGTAAAAGCGATTAAGAGTGATTCATAGCAAAATTCTCTGTCTTACTACTTTTTACCTTTGTCAATTGCTCTTTCATTGACGAAAGTACGACCTCACACCAATTGAATACAGTTGGCTCAAGACACTCAAGCGCATACTGCATGTATGATCTATTCACCAGATTAAGTGTCACACTGCCTGCCAACTTTGTGATACTGAAAAGGATTTTTCTCAAAGGAAAATCACGTACATCCCTAATGTTTATTTTCCCATCCTTGCTAGGTTGTGTACCTGGCCGATAAAACTGTTGAATGTAGTCCCTCACTGATTTACCACCACGAGCAAATCCTAAAAGAGAAATGGGGGCACCGTGTCTCAACAACCTGGTAAGAAAGTAAACATCATCGATCATAATAGGGACCACTTTGTCCCTTATGTGAAAAGCATGATCCGTTGGATCCCATGCATGAACTAAGAACTGCAATAGTTCTAATTGTAGCCTCATCTTGGACAACCTGAAGTATTTGAGAAACCCACAGTTTCTGAGGGCCTCAATAGTACCCAGATCATTTAGGGCAACCATGTCTTGTTCTTCATGCTCTCTTTCTCTCCAAGTAATAGACATTATGATCCAATGAAAGCCTGAAATCAAACCATAAGCTTAGTTAGGATCCATTTCATGCAAAAAGCTGGAGAAAGTTTGGGCCAAACAGGTGAAACAAATTTGTGAAACTCACCAAGCGCAGCCAAGGCAAGGAGACAGTGTGCTGCAGAGTAGGTACCCTTCTATTTGAGTGCTTTGTAGCACAGTTTTTGATGTGGAAGGTTGTGCTGATCCAGGGAGAAATATACTAACTGCAGAAGCCCTAAAAACCTAAAAATTTTGCCTAAAATTGTAAAAGAATGACATGAAAAGAAGAGAAGGGGTAGATCTTCTACCTAGTCCAGATGGCACGAGAAATGATCCATAGAATCTCTCGCAATCAATTGCTAAAGTTCGAGGTAAAAAACTGGTTCAGAGCACAAACTGAATGGTAAATATCAAATGGTGAAAATGACATGGTAAGTTCTTGTTTTATGTTTATTTCATGACCTCTAAATGAGTAAACTTTAGTCTTTACCTATTTTTACCAATGAAACAGATATGTTTGATCCATTTGGTATTGTTTTGAACAGATTTATAGTTGATACAGTGAATTTGATCTGCACGATTATGAATTGTACTTTGACTACAGAGCATACTTTTATCTCTTTTTCGAGCTCTGTTAAACATCGAAAAAGGAACCCCCTTGGAGTCCTCTTTAATCTCTTTTCAAACTCTCGAAATATGAAAAGATTGTCAAGCGCTTGTCCTTTTCAGCTCATTAACGGATTGGAAACGACATCTACTCAGTATAAGTTTAACCCTTTTCCGGACTAAGATAGATTATTTGCGAAAAAGGAATACGTTGATCGAACATGATCATTAGGTTCTCTCTCATATTATTTTATGCTTGTTTGGACTTGAGAGACAAATCTACGAAAAAGAACTTGTGGAGTTTCCTTTTTTTCCCTTTTCAAACTCTCTAACCATGAAAAGGACCGAGTTCTCATTGTCGTTAAACTCATTAAAACATCAAATAATGACAAACTTGTCATTCATGACAATACCGATTTCACCTTCGCTAGACTCATTAAAACATCACATAGTGATGGATTCACCCAAAGGGTGGAATTATACAACAAGCATATGTTATCCTCCTCAAGCTCGATAAACAATAAAGAGGTACTGGTCAGCAATGACTGGGGAAAATGGGAAAAGTGGTAAACCACTTTATGGTAGTAGGTCGCTCTTGAACATGACACTTTCACTTCATCTTTGTGACTACTTGGGTTGGGTTATCTACTTGATGGTTATCATACCTATGGTCTATCATACCATCCATTACTTTGTTTTAGAGTAAATGTTGCTAATTCATTCAGTGTCACCGACATGTTCAAGAGAAGTCATTCAGTAAAACTTCATCCTTTGCCATACTCATAAACCTTCATTTTCATGACCACCATTTCCAAACCTTGTGTTGTTAGTCACATTCTATCTCCAAAAATCATTACACTTGTTTCGAGTTGTTGATGTGGGATACATCAAGGCCCTCCTGTGACGAGTCGCTTCTTGTAGAAATCAACACATTATCTAAGAAGTTGACTTAGAAACACCCTTTTAGTACCTTGGGGCTTGCATACATCAATGGCAAGTTTCTCGCTTCCGGCGATAGGTTGACATCACTGGCCTTCGACCGAAAGACTCTGTATGGTGTTCGACACCAAAACATCCATTCACACCATGCAGAATGTACTATAGTACCTTGAGAATCATTATCATTACTGGTAATCTCCCTCGTGTCTATTAACGGCTTACATCATTCACTGGTAATCGGATGGTGTCTTCCCATGTTCGACTTCAGATCACATATTCAAATGGTTAGACTCGTACTTCAGTGAACGATTGGATGAGATAGAAGACCTTGGATCTAGTTTCATCCATTCGGGCTGCGATTTCAGGAGAGTACTAAATCATCTGTGCGATGGCTTTACATTGATGGTCATCCCATCATGGGTCTATATTTGTAGACGACTATCTATGTACATGTAATGAAAGTTTATATGCGAGCATGGGTATGCCTTCACTCAGTAATTCATGAAAAATCCAAAATATCATGATATTATGTATTGTAATTGATGCAGGTCACCATCCGCTTCAGAACCTCCTCATCACATAGTAAAGCATATGACTCGACATTATCATTTTCGATATCATGCTTTAGGGGGCAACTGTTACAGGTCTATTTGGGCACATCAATCCCATCATTCAGATCAATACCTTTTAGGGCTCATCAAACCCTAATCCAGTTGCTACATGCCCTAGACAAGTTATCACATTGAATGCCATCATTCCTGAGAGTTTCCTGGCCTGAAGACATCTTGAAATGACTCCTTGAGGGACCAGTGTAGCCTTGGTCAGGGGTAAATGCGCTGCAGAGCATAGGCCCATTCAAGCCTGTTCTACAAAGCACCTAGGCCCACTTTGACCTGGGTTGGGTGAGATTGAGCAAATTCTTCATAGCGTTCTGGGAATATTCTAACATTCTAGACCATTCTAGAAGATTCCTGCCTCTTATCCTCTCCTATGAGCTCTAAATTGGATAGGAATGAATCAAATAACCTCCTATCCTCTCATCCCTTCCTCCATGGAAACTAACTCCCAAATTGGAAAGCCATTCAATGCCCAATTTATGACAAAACCACCTCCATTTCCCTATAAATTGAGCACTCATCATAGTGATCAGGGGCTAGACTTTGAGAATTTGTAAGGAGATACTATAGGTTTGAGGTTTGAGATTATAGCAAGTATTGTTATGTTGTCATAGTGTTGTGCTTTTGGTGTGATGAAGGATGGAACTCAAGCTGGATGAGTGACACAGGATCAAACTTCTTTGGTTGTAACTCTTCCTTCTACTTAATAAAGTTGTTTACACCTTTTCCCATATTCTTGTCTTCATGTATGATGATTATATGTGTAAATGCTTTCGATTCCATTTGCTTATAGTAGATGTATATCTTTCTTTGATTGGTTTTTGTCCTCTGTTTATGATTGCAGGTACTTATCGAGCAGATTCAGTTCAAGAAGGAGCGACGGGAGCTATTCAAAGGAGAAAAAGGGAAGTGAAAGATAAAAAGTAGGTCCCTTGTCTTATTTATCTTCTATAGGAAAAGGTTAAACTCTTTAAATCTATTGTTCTAGGTGTAGCTACCCACCGAGGGAAGTTGTGTTTATCCGTAGATGCAAAATTCCACATAACACCTGGACAATGGAGCTTCATTCCATATGACTAGTAACAAAGAGCTCTTCAATAACTTGGAGGAGAAGGATCTCCAGATGCATATCAAGATGGATGATGATGGGAGGTATAGTGCAACTGGCATCAATACAGTTATCTTTCAGAGGGAGTTTGGTTCTCCCCTCACTTTGCAAGACGTTATGTATGTTCCGGGTTTGAAGAAGAACTTGGTTTTTGTTTCCATGTTGGAGGATAGAGGCTATGATGTGATATTTAGTAAGGGAAAGGTGTTTCTTCATCACATAGCCACAGGACAAGTGAAGCGGATAGGGGTTTGAGTGAAGAACCTATACAAGTTGGAGGTAGAAGGTTGCGTTGCTTTGAGCCCTAAAGCATAGAAGGTGCAAAGCTGAGACATCAGTGAGTTGTGGCACAGGATATTGGGTCACTTGCATCATGGCACTTTGAAGATCTTGCAGAAAATTTCTACAAGGCTTCCCAAGGGTACACTAGAGCAAAGAGACACATGCAAAGGATGTACATTGGGGAAGTACACCAAAGCTTCCTTTCATGACAAAGACAGTCGAACACAAGTGATCCATGATCAAGTTCACTCAGATGTGTGTGGACCGTTCTCGACAACAACCACAACCAAGCACAAGTATCATGTAATATTTGTTGATTATTTTTCTCGTAAGTGTTGGATTTTCTTCCTGCAAAAGAAAGATCATACATTCACAAAGTTTTGTGAATTTAAAGCACTTGTCGAGAAAGATACTAGCAGGAAAGTTAAATCTCTCAGAAGCGATAACAGTGGAGAGTATGTGTCGAATGAGTTCAAAAACTTCTATGCATCCGAAGGCATTTGATGGGAGTTAATAGCACCTCATAACCCACAGCCGAATGGGGTGGCTGAAAGGAAGAACAAAAGTTTTATGGGAGTGGCACGGGTGATGTTGCATGATCAAGGCCTACCATTACACTTGTGGGTTGAAGCATGCAACACAACTATTTATTTGCAGAACAAAAGCCCTCGTCAAATTCTCGGGATGAGTACACCGGAAGAGGCTTTTTAAGGGAAGAAACTATATGTGGCACACTTCAGGATCTTTGGTTCGTCAATCTACTGCCATGTTACCGAAGATGCACGAAAAAAGCTAGAGCCAACAACTGAGTTAGGCATCTTTGTGGGTTACACTGATACACCTCACAACTATCGAGTGCACTTGCTAACCAACAAGATGACATTGGTTTGTAGAGATTTGAAGTTCGATGAAGAGAAGGCCATGAGATGTTCTGTTGAGAGGGAGCTTCAGCTACATGTGGTTGAGGAGCTTTTAGCTCCAAAGGAGGAAGCTTAGGATGATGTGGAGCAGCCACATGCAGAGGAGCAGGGAGTGGAAACACCCACTCATGTAGAGTCTTCCAAAGATGGGAGAAAACACATAAGAGAGGCCGACAGGTTATTGCATGATGCTAGAGAGAATGTGGGAGCACCCACATCACAATGCAGGCAGAGGAGGTCACCAGAGAGGTACACTGGCTACATGGATTTGATGAGCGGGAGTGTAGAGATTGAGCCATCCTCTTTTGAGGAAGCAATGCAGCAACCAATTTGGTTTGATGCCATGGTTGAGGAGTGCGATTCCATTATCAGGAATAGTGTTTGGGAAGTGGTCCCAAGATCGATAGACAAGTCAGTGGTGCGTTCCAGATGGATTTACAAGGTAAAGCAAGCAACTGATGGTAGTGTGGAGAAACACAAGGCCAGGTTTATGGCCAGAGAGTTTTCTCAGGTGGAGGGGATTGATTACGATGATAATTTAGCTCCTGTACCAAGGTACTCATCAATCAAATCCATTCTAGCATTGTCAACATAGGTGGGATGGAAGATACATCATATGGATGTAAAGATAGCATTCCTCAACAACATGATTGAGGAAGAGGTGTATATTAAGCATCCTGAAGGATTTAAGACCTTCAACAGAGAGTCGCATGTGTGCAAACTAAATTGACTACTATATGGACTGAAACAAGCACCCCATGCATGGTACACTAGGATCAATAGCTATTTCACCGAGTTGTGATTCACCAAAAGTGAAGCAAATGTGAACCTTTACCATATTGTGGTTGAAGGTAAATTGTTGATTATTGTTTTATATGTCGACGATTTGATTTTGACCGGTGATGATGAGATGATCAAGTCTCACAAAGAGGATCTTGCAAGAGAGTTCAACATGAAGGACTTGGGGCTCATGGACTACTTTCTGGGGATGGAAGTATGGCAAGGAGATGAGGAAATTTTTGTCTCTTAAGGCAAGTATGCCAACGAGATACTGAAGAAGTTCCACATGGAAAGCAGTAAACCCATGGAGACTCCTATAGCTGGAAACTGGAGGAAAGAGGATGCTACTTCTGGTGAAGTAGTGGAGGCTACTATATATAGACAACTTGTGGGTTCACTCATGTATTCGGTGAACACACAACCGTACATGTGTTATGTTGTTAACCAGCTTAGTCAAGCTATGGTTAAGCCGATAAAACCGTATTGGAAGGAAGCCAAACATGTGTTGAGATACCTCAGAGGTACCACTCAGTTTGGTCTTTGGTACAGACAGACAAAGGGAGTGAAGCTTCAAGGCTTCACAGATGCAGATTGGGTAGGGAGTCCATTCGACAGGAAGAGTACATCACGTGGGATCTTCAATATTGGGTCAGCAGCTCTTTCTTGGTATAGAAAGAAACATAGATCAGTTGCACTCAGCTCAACAGAATCAGAGTACATGGTTGTTAGTCAAAAAACTTGTGAGGCTATCTGGATGAGGAAGATTCTTGTTGGTTTGTTTGTTCAGCAGATGGATCCAATAGTGATTTATTGTGACAACCAGAGTTGTATCAAACTCTCTGAGAATCTAGTTTTTCATGATCGATCCAAGCATATTGATATCTGGTATCATCATCTTTGAGATCGTGTGCAGAGGAGAATCATGTTGTTGGAGTACATTCCCACGGAGGAGCAAGATGCAAATATTTTGACAAAGGAATTGTCAAGATGCAAATTCGAGTTTCACAGAGGCAGCATCAGGGTAGCAGATAATCTCTTTCTTGTTGAGAGGGAGTGTTAAAAATAGCAACAAGAAATCCTAATTTAATTTGTCCTTGAATTAAATTGGGAATTAAATTGTAATTCTATTCTCATAGCAGCTTGTAGTAGTTAACTAAGTTAAGTTGACTTAGTTGGCTCAATAAATTCGAGTTGGAAGTCTATCTAGAGTCATGCAGAGTGATCCCTAAATTTTAGGGGCCTAGGTTGAGTTCTTATTGAGTTCTAATTATTTAATTTAGTTTAACTAAGTTAAATTCAATTAAACTAGTTATAACTATTGGAGGAACTACTGAGTGGTCAAGTGAATTAAATTGGATTTAATTCACATGCAATGATAAATCAAATAACTGATAATTCACTCATAAATAACTCATGCATGTCAGTTCAGAGGAAGACCTAGTTGAGATTAGAGTTCAGGGACATTGTACTATCAGTTGCATAATTTTCCGAGTTGTACAGATGGTGCATGCAATCAGTAGAAGGTCTATAATGGATTGCGCAGTTATGGTGAGGGATTTTCCCAATTAAATATGGGCTAATTCTCTCAAGAATTCCGCAAGGAAGTAGGGGCTTGGCAAGCAACAAAATTGGCTAAGTGTTGACTTGAGCTGGTTTATGAAACAGAGAGATAGATTGTACTTGTGTAGGAATTGTTCGGGTTGAACAAGCATTGTATTTTCTTCTCAGATATTTTGGTTAATGCAATATAGATAGTCGAGGTTTTGAGCAGTTGCTTTCCCCAAAAAATATTGTGTTATGTGCGATTGAAATTCTTCCTTTTCTGCTTAGTGTTTTCATCAATCAATTTTGGTTTCCGCTGATGAGTAAAGTAGATTCAAGTCTTTTGATTTAGCATATTACATAAGCAGTTTGAATCTGCAAGTAAAAATCTACATAGATATCTCTATGTAGCAATGGTGCTTCTTTCTGAGAAAACAATGTCTAGAAACAAATAGAAGGTTTTGGTAAGGCCTTAAGTGACCTTCCAGAGGATGGAGATTGAGTTGGCCGATGTTGAGATGGTTGGAATATTGGCCCATTGGGCCATGTTCTGCATTTCTCAACTCTTCAAGGGTACCCGAATCACGAGTTCCCTCCACATGACCATCCAGACTGCAATTTTCATTGAGACTTTCACCGACCTTCGGGCTAAGACCTAAACCTTTTCCCCCCACCTAGACTCTAAGTATTCATCTTTCGTGCATCACCACTTGGAAGTTGCAATATTGGTCATGGATTCAGTAATATTTGATGGCATCTGCTCCCTTCAGAAACGACGATAGTTAGGGGTTTTTATCGCGATACAAGGGATCTCGCATCCACTATTCTTGCTGCAAGTTGGATGGGGGACATTGTGGAAAAGGCAAGACCTGGGTTGGGTAAAGCGGTAACCTTGTGACACTCATGGGTCACAAAGGGCTGGGATTTGATGTTTGAGTTGCAAAAGTTGGAGACCCTTCACCAAGCTTGAGGCAATCTCAGATCTCAAGGTCCCCTCATTTGACCAAGCTCTTTTTGTTCTCAGGATGAGGGTTTTACCCTAGATCAAGCGAACCTTACAATTTTTTTGAAACCAATCTTAGGAGGTTCCCTTTGTCTACAAGTCAAAGCTACAAATCTTGTTTCCCCACTCACAACTAGGATACAAGAGTCAGTAAGAATCCCATATGGCAGTTTTAAGCTCATATATAGAGGTCAACAACTTTAGGATCAACAATTTCTCTGTGAATCATGACATAGTCAAGGATGCCATGGTTCATATGATATCAAGAGTGATAGGTGGAGCCAAATGTTGGGATGTGTTCTCCTCATCCCAACCTAAACCCTTTAAGGATATTTTGAAACCGGGACCTCTACCTCCAAGCCCTAAAGATCTCTTTGGACCAATATTTGTGGTGGAGCAGGCAACGAAAACCCCTTCTCTTGAAGTGGAAAATGTTATAAGTAGAGTCATAGTTGTAGATTATGAATGACAAGCAATTGTTTGCCATTTCAATGGTTTTTGGCCCTACAACATCTGCTCTTGAGGAGTGGGTACACTAGAATTAGTCTCAGAATATTGTGTTACATTTTTTCTCAAAAGGATGTTTTGTTGTGCTCTTCAACCATTTAGAGGACCGACATAAGGTTTTTGATTAGGGACCTTGGTTTTGGGGCCGATCCAATCTCTCCTTTCAACCTTGGTTTCTGGATTTTAATCCTCTCTCTATGTCAACTCTAGCAACTCCAATATGGGTAAGGCTCCCCAATCTTACCATCCATCTAACACACCCAAATATCTTAAAATATGTGGGAAACTTATTAGGTCACTTCATCAAAATTGACTTTGATAGGATTGTTAGAGGAATCCTCTCATTTTTCACATATGTGTTAAAGTGGACCTCAGTAAAGGATTGTTAGAGAAGATCCTTCTCAAATGGAGAGGTAGGGTTTATTCACAAAAGGTGGATTATGAAAACATTGTTTTTCGCTGCAGAATTTGTCAGCAACCCAGTCACCTTCAGAGTGTTTGCCCATATTCGCAAGGACCTTATTCGTGCCCAGATGCTAAGAAAAATAACAGTGAATGGACAGATCCACAAAGAACCAAAGGATCCAATACCACCATGGATCACAGGCACAATAAATCATAGAAATAATAGTCACCTACTACCAAATTTGCACCTTCAAACTCAACATAGCCTCATGTTGAGCCATCTCAACCCTCAACAGAGGAAGCTCATCCTTTGATCAATATGGAAAGAGACGCAACCATAATTTTGGCAACATCAATGAGTGGGCACAAACATACCCACAAATCAAATTATTCAGATAGAGACACGGAAATAGCAAATATGTCAAAGGCTAGAGCATTCAACTATGGAAGCATCTCAAGGAAATGCCATCATTGTCTCACCTACATTTGTTCCTGATAACCCCTCGGGATGGATAGTTGTCTGGAAGAAAAAAGGAAAGAAGTAAACAATCCTTGGATTTGATTCCAGGGAGGAAGAAAATGTATCCCTATGTTGTGTCCTTATGAAAAGAATGACGTAAGTTGATGTTCAAAGGTAATACAAATTGATTAAAAAAAAGAATAAGAAATGATTTGTGGATGGGTTTCCCAAGTAACTTCAAACACTTTGAACCCTTAAAAAACACCTTCTATAACTTGGGGATATATAACTTAACAAATGCAATTAAGACTAGGTCTAGCTCCATTTGGAATCACTCTTAGAAATCAACCATTCAATTAGATCTCCAATGACGATTCAAAAGAATGACAACAATACATATTTAGCCTTAAAAACAACACTTTTAGACTCAAGGAGGAAGAAGATGGAATAATATGGTTGAAAAATAAAACTTCTGGAGTTTACATGGTAAAGCTACAACACAAGGTCTAGCTCCATTTGGAATCAATGTTGGAACCATTCAATTAGATCTCCAAGGACAAATAACAAAAAAAGGACAACAATACATATTTATCTTTAAATATGAGATTTTTAAAGTCAAGGATAAGGAAGATGAAATAATATGGTCAAAGAATAAAACTCGTGGAATTTACATAGTAATGCTAGTCTACAAGGTTAGAATAGAAGATAATGAAGGAGGAGATAAGTGGTAGTGGAAGTCAATCTAGAAGTTGAACAATCTTGTAAAAACCCAGATATCTCTATGGTTAACCTTATCCAACAAAGTACTCACATGGGTTAATTGGAAGAAAAGCATTGTGCACGGTCTTGGTAGACATATTTTTTACAAAAATAATGACGAATCTATGGATCTCATATTTGTGCACCACCTTTACACTACGAAGTTTGGTATGATGCTCTTAACTAGATGAAAAAGGAAAATGGGATGGAATATTTATTTCTGATTGTTTTAAAAGTTTGTGTGAGGACAAAACAGTTTCGGATCACAAGGATTCCTTTGTACTAGTATTTGGGCACTATGGTTCACAAGAAATTAAAGGACATTCCAAGGCAAAGAGATCATAATATTACAGGTCAGGTCAGTCATCAAGTTATATTGCCTATAAAGGAAACTGGAAACCTGATAAAGACTTCTGAAGTTATAGCTTTCAAGATATAGACAAATCAAAAGGCATGGGGATACTTGGATGAAGAAAGCCAAAAGGACCCCAGACCTTGTGGACCAGGAGGCATACTCTTTCTTAAAAAAATCACAGCTTTCAAGATATAGACAAATCAAAAGGCATGGGGATACTTGGATGAAGAAAGCCAAAAGGACCCCAGACCTTGTGGACCAGGAGGCATACTCTTTCTTAAAAAAATCACTTTATCTCTTTTAAGTTAGCGATTGGACAAGGTAAAAATAACAGGGCAGAATTGTTTGCCTTGTGGTTGTTGCTGGAAATTGCATTTGACAAAGCCATAACCACTTTTCATATCAAGGAATATGAAAAGCTCATTATTGATTGGGCACAGGGAATAAATAAGCTGAAAAACTTACCTCTTATCCCGATCATGGACTAAATTAGAGAGGTAAAAACAAGTTGGAATATATTTCTTTACTACTTGTTTGCAGAGAACTAAATGGAAGGGGAGACACTTTCCAAAGAAGCATTTCTACTTCGGGAAAGTATGTAGGTTTTCGCTGAAATGGTGAGAGAGATCCTTTCCTAGAAGATGTTATGTCTCTTCATTGAGTACTTGCAAAACGGAGGAAGAAATCCCTGTTAGGATGAAGTAGTTGTGAACTTCTCTGATGCTGTTGTCAGAACTTCATAGTCTTGTTTGATGTATTTAGGTTGGGCATTTTAAGCCAAAAGACCAGGATGACTGTCATAACAGATTTTCTAGGGCAGTTTTGGAGCTTAGCTTAGTGTGTTGTACAAATAGAGACACTTGTTTTCTGGGATGTTGGATAAACATCTTGCTTCGTATATTTTGATTTCTTCTAGAGTATCAAATTACACACATTTTTTTCTTTAAAAAAAATAAAATTAATAATTCAAACTTAGCAACAATAGCTTTATTTACTAAAGTTTTCCTTTCTGCATGGTTGTGTATTTTGTTCTTTGTTATTCTGTCAAGAGTGGTGCTCCTGTTTGATCCTTGAACATTGTGATTATTGTACTTGCACATAACTGTTTTGTTTCATCACTACAAACCAAATATCGGTGAAAAATGCCTACTGAAAAACAAACAAACTTACTTTGATTAGTATAAAAACAGAGTTGAAGATGAGAACACCAGCAATTTTAGTGGTGAGTATTAAAACAATTTCACAACAAAATAACAATTACAATAAACAAGAAAATAGGTGACAGTTTGCATTCCTTACTTCTTTCCGCTTTATGTGCTAACCCTCTCCTTTATTTATTTTATATTTTGAATGGGCTGAGTTCGGGTTAAGTTATATGAAATGTCTGTAACTCGAGGAATCCTATTGTAACTGTTTTGGGGCAAAGGAAATGCATAAAAGAATGTATATTGGAAAGAGACTCGAATTACTTGACCTGTAAGGTGTTTGCATTCAGCCAGAGTTACGGAAAGTAATTCTAAATATGTCCTCTCTTTTGAAAAACAATATCTTGTTTACTGTGTTAGTTTACATGAAAAAACATCTTCCCTTATAAATAAACTCACTAGCATAAATCCATCTTGATGATTAATTTGCTAAAGGCAAAGAAGATTAAAAAAACAGATCAGAAGTTGATACCGATCCATGCTAATGTCTACGTATAAATATATATTCGGCCTTTTCTTATGTTATGTCACAGTTTGTTTTAGTGTTACACAGGAAAAAAGTAACGAGGATTTCCCACATAGGCAGGGCTATAAGCACTCGGCTTCTTTTGGTGCAATGACAACAGCTTATATTTACATAATTTCTAGACAATCCTTGCAAAAGTTTGGACAGCCTCTAACAGGTCAGCGATAATGTACATAAACAGTGTGTTTGAAAGAAATCTAGTTTTATTGCCCTGTTCGACAAGCTAGTCCGTTTTCCCATTTCACATGATGCTGGACTCAACTTCTGAATTAACAGTCCCGCTGTCTTTTTCAACGATGGGATTATCTGCATCTTTGAAACAAGCACCTAGCCATATCATGAACACCAGACCAACAATGCCTCCTGCTGCAAACAAAAACGATCTATTTGCTGTTGATAGCTAGTTCCCAATGATACCCACAACTAAAATGGTGATCAAATCACCTGTCGACACCAGGATATAATCAGCATTGGACTCAATATTGAATATTCAATAATTACAACAGCTTGACTTATGATATAAATTTATTAGGTAAAAAAAAGAAAGAAGAGAAACCTTCAGCAGATGTCAGATGCCAGATTGCTTGAACAACTGACTTCATAGAAACAGGGGCCTGTGAATAGGAAAATTCCAATCCAGTGACACTGAATATTACTTCTGCTGCTGTCAGTAATACATACTGAGGTACCTGCCAGAGAATTGATATTTGTTCTTCCTTTTCATTTGGTAAGCTAAGTTGAGCAATCCCATATGATCCTTATTTTCAGGCTTGGAATCTGAGACAGTGTTAATATAAGATGCGATGGATCCTGAGGTAATTCTCTTATCAATTGCTAACTGGAGCAGCCCTGATGTGAAAAAAGCAACGGAACATAGTAGCATGCCCAAAATCAGCCTTCTTATTGCTTTCATAGCAACTCCATGCTTCTCTAAGAAAGGATAAATTACTTGGTCCAAAAGGGGAATGAAAATGAGGACGAGGAGTGGATCAAGAGCCTGCCAATAAAACAAAATCTGACCATGTTACCCTAGTTGTATATATTTTAAAGTCAAATTAGCCATATGATACTGTAATTCTTTATATTTTACAAGCAAATTGG
>APFE031171816.1:12966-29248 GCA_000404065.3 Pinus taeda | reverse complement strand
TTCACTTCATTCCATTTCATTTTTTCACTTCACTCCATTCACTCCATCTCATACCATCAATAAAAGTCCCTTTCAGGGCTATTTCCATTCAGTTAGTCTTTTCCTAACTAACTTTGTGCAGTTAAAAGGGAGATGTCTTAGTTTCCGCAGCTCGCACCAGTTTCTACAGCCAGAAACGATTTCCACAGCCAGCATCACTCTGTCTCTACAGCCAGTAGCACTCTGTTTTCAAGGGAAAATCTCAGTCAAAGGTTAACATCATCATCACCAAAGGCAGCAAGGATATGAGGCACCTGCAGGATCAAAAAGCAATAATGGATTAGCAACCTTAATCAACAAATGGCAAACTCATGAAGGTATGATAAAAATCTTTTCCAAACAACAATTTAATGTCATTTTATGCATAATTATTAAATCGTGGAAAGAGCTACTAAATGCAATGTTTCGGCAAGATCATCCCACTCCTCCTCCACGATAATACTTCATCCACCTCATACCCTTCTAACGGTCCCATAATCACTCCTAATTCAAACTCGAAATGGGACTGCGCTTTCATTTATTGGCCGTACGAGGAAAAAGTGACCTATTGTACTACGTCTCTTCTCCACCATGATCTCCGCAGCCAATGCTGAGACGTGTGCGTAAGCCACCCGGCTCTAAAGGATTCGGTCGTTATTCCATCCACTTCTCACTCCATTTCCGCACGCATTGAACTCATTTCTCGTGTTTGTCTTCTACTCCCTCGTACTCACACCATTTCCACTTTCATTTCCGTTGCAAACCACACAGCTCTGTTTCAAACCCCGATTGCAGTTCTACAATACGCCTTGCATTACATTACAACTACTCCACTTACAACCGTAATCCACCTGTTTTTCCCGTGAGCACCCTCCTTGAGCATCCAGACACAGTCAAAGCTTCAGCCGAAGTTGAGAGCCGAAGATGGGGAAGCTGCTTAGAGCTGAACCTCAAGGTTCAAAGTATTTAGAAGGGTATCCACAGACGAAGGAAGCATTAAAGAAAGGAAAATGGTTAAAGTTTATTCAAAAATTCAGAGGGTATGATAAGGAGGTAACAAAAGCATTTGCTTGATCCTTCAATGGACACACCGTGGAAGTAGGGGACCTGAAATTCACAATAACAGAGAACACCATAGCAACAACAACCAGTCTACCTCAGGTGGGAGACAGATGGTTTAAGAACAAGGTGGAGATCAGGGATGGAAACATGCTTAAGACCCAGGTATGACACTCATATTCACTAAAGGGATTCATGGTACGATGAATTAAGGAAGATTGGGACTGGCATGTGTTGACTTACTTGTTCAAAGTTTATCACATGTGAGGGCTGCGTTTGGCACTATGTATATGTACATGCAAGGATTTATGATATGAACTTCAATGGAAGGCATGCCATCAATACCCTCTTTCTGTTGCAAGCCTAAAAGAAATGAGTTCCACTGTCCAAAAGAATGTATGGCCATGATTGAACCCACTTGTATTCATCCAGGTTCATTAGAATTCTCATGAGAGGATCAATTGAAAAAAATAATGATACATGGGAAAGTTTTTAGTCAGAATCTTTCAGGAAGTACTGAAGCTTCCGCTGTTAGCAGTTCTCCTAGAATCCCAAAAAGAAGTAGGAGAACGAAAAGAGATGTTGCAGCCCAAGATCCTCCTATTGTAGAAACTCAGGAAACCACTCAAGAAGAAGAGGAAGAGGGAGATAAAACCAAGAAATAGAAAAAGGATAAAGGGAAAACAATTGTTCAAGAATCATATCCATCACCTGAACCTTCAGTAGAAGAAGACTCTCAAACCTTGGCTGATAGACTATCACAACTTCAAGCTGCTGCCCTCTCAAAGAAGAAACAAAAAGAAAAACAGAGTGCCTAGCAAAAGAGCACTAGTGTACAAGTGAGAAGAAGCAGTAGACTTAAATAAAGAATGAGTGTGACTAAAGAAAAACAATCACATTTCATTGATTTGGGAGAAGGTACATCTGAAAAGGCTCCAACTCAGCTTGACCTTGAGTCCACTCCTCCATGCGAAGAGAGTCCCTTTCAGCCAGAACCTCAAACAGAATTTGATTTTGAACATAACCCAAGAAGAACACCTGAAATTGATCCTGACCAGCAGAAGGTATACAATTATTTGGAGACCTTGGAGCAATCAGTTGTAGGTCCAAGCACTATATTTCCTCTTAATGAACAGGTCCAATCTTTAAAACATGAGGTGTTTGAACTAGAAGTCCTGAACCGACATATTAAACAAGAAAACGAAGCATTGAAAGAACAAAGCAAGGTGGACAAAATTGTCCATGACAATACCATGCTTCAGTTAGGACTCTGGCAGAAGAAGAACAAAAAATTGAAGTGAAAATGTAAGAAACTGAGCAAAGCATTGATCAATTTGAGATTCAAGTGTTTAGTCAAGAAACCAAGGACAATTTTGGCAGCAAGGAGAAAGAAAAGAAAGCTAGATGTTTTGGCAGAAGCATCTGAGCACATGGATTGAAAAACAATGACAAAGTTTTGGTTGCATGAGGACATGCAACACCTTCACAGTAGGGGTATGTTGAGCCTCAAACCTGCACTTCTTTACACATCCTCTCAGCCTCCTTTTCCTATTCATTTCCTTCTTTTTCCACTCATTCCCTCCATCAAATTGCTCAAATCATTGTATTTTAGGACTTTTTACATGGTTTGCTAATTATGTTGATGACTGTGTTTTTGGTTTATAATTTTGGTTCAAAGTGCTGCGTTTCCGCACCTCACACAGGGTTTCCGCAGCTGATCCTGGTTTCCGCAGCCAACCCCGGATTTCACAACTGTTTTATTAAATGATATGTTCCAAGTGTCCTCCGGGAAGAAGAGCCACATGGGAAAGTTCGTGGAACCAAGGACATGGTGTGTGTCCCTCCAGATCACCCAAACCAGTCATCAAAACCCATGGTCAACGAGGAGGCAACTACGGTCAACAGAGGTTATTGGCGGTGGCACGGCTCTGCGTGTTCTGTTTTAGAGCACGTGAAGAACAGGTGGCATCGTCCTCAGTCATGAAGATAGTGGGAAACATGAATCCAACAGCGGATTGAATGCCCACAATAACCGTTGCCTAAATCCGAGGACGCAACAAGACTACGTGTTTTTGCACAGCTGCTCGAATAGCTTAGTTTGCGTTAAGTTAGTTTGCTTTCCTCTGTTATAAATAAAGCGTCTTTGAACGCTGGATAGTTAGTTGTTAGCTACTAATATGTACTTTTGAACTCCCACTGTACTTTTTATTTTATGCATAATATATGAGAAAACTGTTTTCTATTTGAGCGTGTAATTGATCATTGAATCGGCTAGAGTAGGCAGAGGGCCCCTGTTTACTGAAGGCCTGTACAGTCCTTTTTAATTTCCTGCATTTATTTCTCTCCTTTTATGTATATAATGCCTTTGATAGCTGTGTTTTGATAGCTGTATATACATTTCGAATTCTGTTTATTTATATTTCTACACTTTTCCATGACTGATCAGTGTGTTATGCAGGTTTCTTAGGCGTGCCCGGGACAGTTTCTTTCTTTTCTTTTTCACAACTAGTGACTCTTGTGATCATCTTGTCTATGTTGCTGACCTTTCTTGTTTTGCAGCCTTTATTTCCTTACTATCATTTAGTTAATTTGCATAATTGCTTTCTGTTTTTAGACATCAAGTTGTTTATCTATTGATGGTTCCTTCTTCATAATTTAATATCTTCATTGAGGACCAAAATATCACTTAGCACAGCTTGGTTTAGTTGCTCAAGAACTCGCAATTGCTTGGCTTGTTTTTAATTGTTTATCACATGATATATCCAGTTAAAAGATAAGAGGTTAAGAAGAAGTTAAAGTATTTGTGACTAGTCTTTCTTTTATGTAGATTTACTTTAGTTTCACATTGCTTAGTTTTTATTTGACATAGATTTCATCTTCATTTTCTTGCAGCAGCAGAGATACTGGGCCAATGTCATTAGTCTTTTATTTGATGCCTTTATTTTCCTTTCAGAGTTGATTTCATTTCAGTTGTTGTTCAAGATTTCTTGTAGAATACTTTTAAGTTATAAAAATCTCATCACAATCTCACACACTTCACTCACTTTATTTCATTTCCATCACATCACAGTAGGAGAGATATATTTGAAAACAAACTTAAAAAGTTAAAAACGACAAAAGCTTAAGAAATAGTTGCCTAAGTACATACAGTACACCTCACTTCATCAGCTTACGAGCCCCGGGTTGACATTTAAAAGTTGCAATTTAGACATCAGCAAATTGACCAAACAAGGCCCATAAGTGAGGCCTAACTTAGTTGGTTAGATGGGCATAGTGGAAGGGACAGAAATATGCCCCTGTTGATGTGCTGGGATTTTTGGATGGCAAGGAACCCAGCCGTATTTGACCACAAGGATCCCCATTGGCTTTCCATCAAAACCAGAATTATTGTAGACTTTGACTCTTTTCCTGAAGATACCTCATAGACTCCCCCTAGGAACATTCAACCTGAGCTCATAGATAAATCCATTCCTTGGGCCTATTTTGATGGCTCAGCCCAAGAAGAGGGTTGGGGGGGGGGGGGGGGGGGGCATACTCTACCTAAGGGAATCACATTGTTTCAAGATCCAAATGGACTTGGGAAGAGGAACCAACAACTATGCTGAGCTAGCCACTGCTAAACATCTCATCCACTTTGCCCTAGAAAAACATTGCACTCAACTCCAACTGTTTGGGGACTCCAAACTTGTTTGTAACTTGCTCAACAGAACTTCTCAATGCTCTACTTTCTCTTTGAGACATATATTTGATGAGGCTCATAGACTCACAACATATTTTGATAACTTTGTCTATCAACACATTTACAAGGAGCGCAACACAAGGAAGACTTCCTATCAATGGAGGCAGGGCACAAGTAGGAAGAGGACTAGTTGATTCGGGAAGAAATTGATGGATCCTTCCTTCAATACTACCACAAACCATTCATAGATCGACACCTATACCAGGTGACATAAACACACTGATTTTTATAAATCTAGATATATTATTGGATCCTTTACCAATTTTTTTGTTAATGTTGTTTATAATTCAGTACTTATGGCATTACAGAACCCTCTTTGAACAAATCGTTTTTGAAAAACATTCAAAAAGGACTGTTATAGTGATATTATTTTTTGAGATTTCATGATCTCCCTATGTGGAGAATCCAAGATATTTTGGTACAGCTGATCTCCTAGTCGGTTACAGTAGTTTTGAGACCTTCATGATCTCCCTGTGTGGAGAATGTTGTAAATATGCTTTTTGATTGTTGTTGATACAACACACTATTCTCAGGAGGAAACCAGCCTCAATATGCATATGCTATGGCATCTACAGAATGTAATTTCTCATTATTAATAGAAATTATGACTTTTCCAAGGGAAAAACTAGAACAACCACATTTATATTAATATAAATTTGGTTGATAAAAGTCAATATGCATATGATATAATAATTTATATTAATATTAATATTAATATTATTAATAATATTAACAAGTTAAAATAATTTTAGGAATTAATAATAACACATATGAGGAAATATTATATAAAAATAGTTGAACACAATTAATAAAATGAAGAATGAAATTAAATAAAACACATTAATAAAAATTAATAACTTAAATAGAAATCTAGAACCATAACATTAACAAATGTGAAATTTGAAAATAATTTTTCGGCATAAATCACATGAAGATTACATTTTTCGACGCGTTTCGAACCAACGAGTGTGGTTCATAGTCAAGACAAGTTGCTAATTAAAAATATAAGATAATTCTACTAATTAATGATCAAAGATACTGTTCGTAATTGACAACATTGAAAATGAAAAATAAAAATATTATTATTCAAAATACTATTAATATAGTAGAAAATAAAACAATATAAATAAATTAATATAATAAAAGATAAAACACTATAAATTAAAGAAATAAAAGTCCAATATAATTACACGAAAATAATCTTACAAAATAAAAAAAAGGAAATATAGATAGAATTACTAAAGAGTAAGTATAAGCATAGGAAAAAGTAAATGCATTGAAGATAACAAAAATTTCGATATCAACAACAATTGTTGTGAATCACTAGCTAACTTTGACGATAGCTAAGAAAGGGAAATTCTGACAATCTTGAGTGTAATGCGACAAAGAAATTAGATGAAATTTAAACATTGCATGGCCAACGGAAACAATACAAAGTTTACTAACATTGAAATAAAAAATAATAACAATAACAATGCATTTGACAACAAAATTCAACTCTCAACACTCGACCACAACATAATTATTTGATAACAACCTCTTCCAAAACACACCCAGAGTGGTGGCAAAACCAACACCAATTCAAATGAACAAGATAATGATCATGATACTTCACCCTTTAGTGTCAGTCGCTTCTTGTCTGCCTCCTTTATTCTCTTTGGTGCAAATAATATAAAGTTTGAACATCTCATTTCTTTCCACTCAAAACACATATATGCTCATCGACAAAATCAATATGGAAGCCATTTCTTCTATCAAACCTTGCACGAATAAAGGTAACAAAAATAATGGTTTTTGTAAAAGAATTAGTCGTTGTGATGTAACAATTACCATAACTATTCTCCTTATCTATGAATCATTGACAAAAACATATAATTAAAATCGGTACATTGAAAGAAAGAAATTTGAGAGAAAGAAAACTATTGATTTATGATTTTGGTTATTTCTTATTCAAACTTAAATATAAAAGGATTCAAAATAATGAGAGAAAAAAATACAAGCAACTACATTTCAAGAAATCAAAAAACAATTGCTCTGAAATAGTCAATTTACTTAGAAAATAATTCATGAAAATTAAAATGTATTGAAGATAAATACCCCAAAAATGATATTGACTTTAATCACTTTTCCTCTTTCTTTCTAAGGTTAACATATGCATTGTATTTCATTTTTGCATAACATTGAAAAGAAAAAGGTAGTAAAATCTGCAAACCATCTACTGCTTTCACTCTCAATATAGTTGTAAATGTGAGACCCTGCCTTTCTCTGTCTCCAATACCTACAGTGGCTCATTGCAATGTCATCCCCTATGATTTATGTATTGTCAATTCCCATTCCATTTTCAAAGGCATTTTCCTCATATTCCCCCAAAGAGAAGGTAGAATGGGTACAAGAACTAGAAAATCCTTATCAAATGGAACACAACAATACTTTTCAAACATAACTATAACAAATTGTCGAAGTTGTGGCATCTTTGGACCAGTTGCAAAGAAAATAATTTCAATAAATCCAAGTACACATTTAACGAGACCAACTTCAACCCGCAAATTTCCCGTTAACATGACACACTCTCCATGACATAACAGTACTTCCCGCTCCAATATATCATTATCAATACCATTTATTTATGTTCTTCTACTACTTTTTGCAACAAATATCACAATAGGAGAATTTAATTCTTTAAGCATTTTTCAATTGTGGAAATTGATGAGATTATTAATCGCAAATAAGTGAATAGAAGAGTCAAGCACAAAATTTTTTTGTCGATCCAATAAACTATCGAAATAGGTTATAAGAAAATACCAATCATGAATAGAAGGCTCTACATCTCTAGTATTGGTTAAAATATTGCAAAATGATTCTTGTCTCAGATAATCTCTTTTCTACCTATAAATTTTGTCTAGAACCACTATAATGTTGAAGCTTTCCCATAAAAATTTCCCAGTTGTTCTACCTGCATACACGGGTTTACCCTTAACATCTTACAGCTGGGCAAGGTCACGCACAAGAATGATGGAGCTACCACCAAAAGGACAATCCTTATTTTTAGGAAAGGCTTCTCGAAAATACGAATCTATTTGTATGAATAGCCTTAGAGCTATAAATCTCATCTCATCAATCAATATATATCAAACGTACCTCATTTCCTCTTCAAACACTCCCAACTCATGCCCACATTGTGGCTTCATATCTTTTATAGGAATTTTTGAAGGAGAATGTGTTGCTTTCTCATGCATGTTAAAAGCATAAATACCTGTTGGAGAAAGAAATAAAAAAGGAATTTTTCCATTCTTTGTCACACTAGAGAGGGCATGATAAATACACCCAATGAGAGAATACTTCCCTATTCCAGCAGTACCTGGAGTAATCATTTTCAAAGAACCATCATTTTCACCATTAAAAAAGTGTATATTTTTTTGTTTTTTGTTTTTGTTTTTTGTTTTAATGATAGAAACGAAGGTGATAAATATGTGTCCCTAATGAACCCAAAATTAGAAACACTTGCATATTGTGCATGTTTTACAAAATTGACCCCTTGTTTTAAAAAATAATTTGACACCATCATTTTTGCCAATTATAATCGAAATCAAATTCCCTTCTACCAAGATTATCAATGTCTAAAATCTTTACATAGTTTGCAGGAACTAACCGCGAAAAACATGCCACTCTTCAAAATCTCGATCAATATTTATTCATGTATAAGTGACTCCACATCCTCTTCATCACCTTAATTTAGGAAAGGGCCTCGATCAACATGCCACGCATGATATCTCCAATTTCTCCATGTCTCAATAGTACTTTAAGTAGACAACACAATATTTGAACCAACGTCGTGAAACATATTGTATAAAAGTAACTCACTCCAACAAAATGTTTCAAAATATTTTGACCCCTCATCAAGAACAACAGAAAATCATGGCTAAACATGAATGATAGCTTGCTTATCACCTGGCCTCACTTTGTCATACCTATGCTTCTCCTCAAAAATCCATGATCTTGTTGTTTCTATTAAGCATAAATGTTTCAGAAAAATAGGTCAGCTTTGAAAAACCTGAATGAAATTGTTTCCGCACAAAAATTCATCAGAATGAAAAAAGCCTTTGGTACACTTTCTTTCCAACATTCAAGGAGAAAAATTTTTGACTAAGGACAATAAGAGGAAGTTTTAGCAACAAATGCCATGTCTCTTGAGCTCCAATGTTACGCTCAATAAGCGTCTCCACAAGGAAACTTCTATATGTAGATAATACAGGAGCCTCAGCCTCACTACCACCAGCACTCTGGCCAACATCTCATCATAATTTCCAAATATTATCTCTATCTTTGAATCATATTTTGCAATATACTTCAAAATATTATGTCAGGAAAGACTTGGCTGAAAATCAACATTTTCTCGCCACATTCTTAAAACATCAACATTGTGAAAATTTAAACAGTCATCATTTCATAATGGTTCATACATTTTTTTGCATTTTCACCTATCAACAATGTTGATTACAGACAAACCTCCCATGGAGCATGATAGGGACATGAAAGAAAATACCCTTTTTTATGTAAACAAGAATTAAGGTTTCATTTTGTATTCCTTTGCACATGGTTAACTAAATGCTCATAATCCTCTTCATCATTGTAAGAAAAAAGTTGTTCAGTGTTCAAAACACACAGATCATCATTTAAATTTCGAGGAATCATTGGACCAACAAAAATTGCATTGGACCAATCTAATGTTTCCATATTCGTTGCTTCATGCAACCACAAAAAACCATGGATATGAGCGGAACCTCTATGCTGCCACTCGTACCTAAAATGATTGAAAACATGCAGTTAAAATATAATAAGCAATCTTAAGAACATAAATTTTCATTCAAATCATTATAAAATTATCGAAAAGGAACAACAACAAACCTATACCAAAAGTCTCTAGCACCAAGATATCTCTGCAAGACCATGTCACATAAGATATTAAATCTTTGGTTCATGTACATAGCAACTATATGTGGGTACCAAATAACATTTTGAATATTTCTCGCATGCTCACTTTGTCGATGACAATCTCTACTTGAAGGCATAACACTATGCAAATGAAGCCACTTTGTGTCAACCACACTAAATGGAAAAAACAAAGTAGGGAAACACAACTAGATGTTCATACCAGTTATTTGAGAAAGAAACTTTGTCCAATAAGATTTTGTACCACTAAGATAAGATCCAAAATGCATTAATTTCTCATCCAACTTATTATTTGGAAAATCATAAAGTTGTTGACACAACTCTTGAATAGTTGCAAACACATTTTCTTGAGTATTTTTCTTAAAAAAAATGAAGTTGTTCCCTTACTACAATGTCACATAATCATATTCAAAAAGAAATATCGAAACCAAGGATGGCTTCGAAATATTGGATCATAAAATATCAATAGATGTAAACCATATTCATGCATTTGAACATTGAAAATTTAGGGATGAAACCAATCAGCATCACCTATAGGGGATAAAGTGGGGAACGCCATATCTAGAGTGCATCAGTATTATATTCATTAATGGGAGATGTACCAATATTTGGCCAATCTATTAGTTCAAGAGATGTGTTATTTTCATTCTCAGTAAATCTTCTAATTCTATCAACTTCCGGGGATTCATTAGGCAAGCAATAAATAAAGGATAATGGATGATAGTGCAAATAATTAGCCCCATCTATTTCAATCTCTGCATCTATCCTAGGTATATCATCACATGACTATCAACATATTGTAACCTTCTAGAAACATCAGTAGGTCTTTTGAGGAGAGAAGAAACTGAATCCATGTCAATTTCCACATCCCTGTAGTACTTGTCCATTTCAATTTTATAACACAAATCATCCATCACACGTTGTATCTTCACATAGATTTCATAGTATTTAGATTGAACACCTCACCTTCTTACAATAAAAAATCTAGTTCTTCAAGACATCGTGGAATCTTCTTTGCAATTGAAGAAATATATTTTGGAAAACATATCATGTGGCCTCTATATTTATATTGACCACCATGAGCATGTGTCGCATGCAATATTGGATTTACCTACGCTATTAGCATCTCTTCAACTTGTGTCAAACATCTTAGAACCTCAAGCTTCTCACTTGGATCCATGTTGTTAAAGTGAGAAAAGTGATAAGAACCTTTATTAGACTTACATATTTTACAAATCGGCCCCTCGTGAAATCTAACAACATGTATATGAGGATAACATTCATTACATACATAGTACATATGCATAACAAACAAACTACCAATCCTCGACTCAATTTTTCTATTCACATCGACCCTTTATTCACTAAAATGATACCGAACACTTTCATTCACTACAAGAAAAAATGACATTGGTGAGGGTCGAAAAATGTCACCATAATCTTATTGGTGACAATCAAAAGAGCCTTTATCACCAAAAATTGAACGTCACCAAAGGTGGTGTCACTAAAAGTATAGGTGTTGTGGTGACAAAGTCTGTCACCAATAATGATTTATAATGAGGGATAATGACCATCACCATTTCATATGAGCAATGGTCGTAGATCTTAGCCTCCATCATAAAAAATTGAACGTCACCAAAAGTATAGGTGTTGTGTTGACATTCAAGGTCCATCACGAATAATTATTATAATGATGGATAGTGACTGTCATCATTTCATATGAACAATGGTTTATTGTGATGGACATTTCAAGGTCGTCATTATTTATGCATATATATGGCAACGTTCTTTGACCATCACCATTTCATATTTTTGCGAGGGTTGAAAAATGTCACCATAAGCTCATTGTTGATGGTCAAGAGAGTCTTTATCATAAAAAATTGAACGTCACTATTGATGCATATATATGGTGGTATTCATTGACCGTCACCATTTCATACTTTGGTGAGGGTCAAAAAATGTCACCATAAGTTCAATGGTGATGGTCAAAAGAGGCTTCGTCACCAAAAAAAGAACATCGTCATTCCATATGAATATCAGAGCATGTTTTAATCAAACCACGAACATCCTCCTTATAAAGCAGATACTCTTCCATTGAGATAGCACCCTTTAAAGAATTATACTTTACAAATTTAGACCTTGAAACTTTATAAATTGTAAATTATACAACTTTCAAAAAATTATAAAACTCTGTAAAGTCTTGGCTAATATTTTGCTAAAGAAATAAAATAGCTTCAAGGTTGCAAGCACCTACCTAATGGTTATGGAAGTTATGAAAAGTGGGTGGAGGGAAAATAGTTGAGTATCAGATACTCAATATGTTTAGTTTAATACTCAATTAGAAGTGAAAATTTGAAGACAATTATAACCTATAAATGACCTATAATTATCTAACCTAAAATATGAAATTATGAAAAATACTGAGTTCACACCTTGTGAATCAGGTAAATCTCTCACAAAATCATAAAATTGTTGAAAATAATACTGAGAGGGGGGGTGAATCAGTATTATCTAGTTCTTTTAACAAATATTCCTTATTTACACTTTGAATTATTTTTGCATATCAGTACCATAAAATAATGAGCAAGAAAAACAGAACAGTCACATCAAAGAACACCAGATATAAGGTGGAAACCCAATGTGGGTGAAAACCACCTGCTGCTGCAATATTTCTCTATCTTCTTTCAAATTAGAAACTCCTTTTACAATGGTCTTGTACTGGTGCAGTCCTTTACCAATACGCAGGCTGCAACCTACAGAGAGCTACAACTCTCTCTCGTTTACCAGTCTCTCCTAGAAGGGAGCTACAACCCCCTACTTCATTTCTTTCAAGGAACACTTTTCGTAAATTTTCAAACTGGATCCATAAACATCAAATGATCATCAAGTACCAGTAAGTCACCCAGATAACCAGATCCACAATAATAGTAAACTAAACCCATAACACCTTATCAACAAAAAAAAACAGTCAACAAAAGATCTTAAGACAGATACGCAATTTCCTTTTCTCTGGCCTGCATCGCTACGCACTTCACCTTCTGTGGCACCGCGCACCTCCACAGCTGTGCCTTCTGCAGCGCCTCCGCACTGAGCCTTTGTGGCGTCTCCTGTGGCGCGTCTGCACTGTGCATTCTGTGGCGCCTCTGTGGCGTCTCCGCACTGCGCCTTCTGTGGTGCCTCTGTGGCGTCTCCGTACTGCGCCTTTTGTGGCGCCTCTGTGGCGTCTCCGCACTGCGCCTTCTGTGGCACCTCTATGGCGTCTCCTGTGGCGCCTCCGCACTACGCCTTTTGTGGCGCCTCTGTGGCGTCTCCGCACTGCGCCTTCTGTGGCGCCTCTGTGGCATCTCCTATGGTGCCTCCGCACTACGCCTTCTGTGGCGCCTCTGTGGCGCCTCTGTGGCGTCTCCGCACTGCGCCTTCTGTGGCGCCTCTGTGGCGTCTCCGCACTCCGCCTTCTATGGCGACTCTGTGGCATCTCCTGTGGCGCCTCCGCACTGCGCCTTCTATGGCGCCTCTGTGGCGTCTCTGCACTGTGCCTTCTGTGGCGCCTCTGTGGCATCTCCGCACTGCGCCTTCTGTGGCGCCTCTATGCTTCTGCAGCTGCAGCGCTCAAGAGATCACCCTTCACAGATTCGCTTTCCACTTCACTTTCATATAGATCGAGCTTTTGAAACAATAATCCAATATTTCAGATTTTAAGATATTCAACCCAAAAGCATACCCAAGCAAAATGATCTCCTTTGCTTTATATAGGCAAGCTCTTCCTCAAATCATGGACCAATACCACGAGCCAAAACCATAGGATCAAAAAATGTGGGACTAATACCATGAACCAACCATGAAAGTGCGTGAACGTTTCTCCACATGAGATAAACTTTTCTCTGCATAAAATTTCGTGAACTTTTCTCTACATGAAATAAATGTTTCTTTGCATAAAATTCCATGAACTTTTCTCTACATGAAGTAAAATTTTCTCTGCATAAAATTTCGTGAACTTGAAAATAACTTTGCTGCAGTATAATTTATCATCTGAGTGATTTTCCATCAAGGAAAACACTTGTCTCATAATGCCAACAATCTCCCCCTTTGGACTTGATGGCAACCTCAAAAACTTTAGCGACATTCTCCCCCTTTGACATCAAGGGCAAAGGGTTATGCTCCCCCTAAGAACATGCTCCCCCTGAATATGAACCAGATCTGCAAAGAAGAACCATAATCCACCAGACACCATTAATGACCAAGAAAGAGATAGAGACATATTGCAGCTATATTAAGACCAGCTCCCATGATCTCCTTTTGTACATCCTCCATAATGCCAACAATGCATTATATGCTCCCCGTGAACTTGTGCCGCAACCCAGCACATGTACGCATGTACCTCAGATGAATCATGCGTACAACCAACAATCAGAAGAGTCTCAACAATAATATGATGCATCAACAACCCCCAGCTTTTGCCTGAGGTATTCAAAAGTCTCCTTGGGCAATGGTTTGGTGAGAATATCAGCAACTTGTTCCTTAGAAGGACCATACTCCAACTTGACCTTTTGTTCAAGCACTTGTTCCCGGAGAAAATGATACTTGATTGGTATGTGCTTGGTTTTTGAATGCATGACAGGATTCTTTGAGATGCTGATTGCACTTTTGTTATCGCATAAGATAGAGATAGGTGGTGTACAAGTGATTTGAAAATCCTGCAAGGTCTACATCATCCAAAGGAGTTGAGTGCAGCAAGATGCAGCAACAACATATTCCGCTTCCGCTGTAGACAAGGCAATTGAACTGTGTTTCTTTCTGAACCAAGATACTAATCTAGAACCCATAAAGAACGCACCACCACTTGTGCTCTTCCTGTCATCCACGCTTCCGGCCCAATCTGCGTCTGTATAAGCATGAAGTGTGAGATCTGTATCTCTAGGATACCATAAGCCATAATTTTGTGTCCCTTGAAGATATTTGAAAATTCTCTTTACTGCCTGAAGATGAGTCTCCTTTGGATTTGCCTGAAATCTACCAACTATTCCTACTGCATGCATGATGTCCGGTCGGGTACCTGTCAAATAAAGTAGACTTCCGATCATAGATCTGTAGGTTGGTTGATGTACTGCTGCAGATTCATCATTTGCACTGAGGCTACATCCTGTGACCATGGGTGTACATACTGGTTTTGCATCTTCCATGACATATTTCTTCAAGATCTGTTTGAGATACTTGGTTTGAGATAAAAAGATTCCTTCTTCCTTTTGTTGGATTTGCAAACCAAGGAAATATGTCAGTTCTCCCAGCAAGGACATTTTCAAATTCTTTCTGCATGACCAAGGCAAAGCTTTGACTCATCTCTTCTTCATTGCTGCCAAAAATAATGTCATCTACATACACAAACAACAAGTATTAGTAATTTGTCATTTTCAACTTTTATATAAAGATTGCTATCTGCTGATCCTTTTGAAAAACCTTGTTGATGAAGATATTTATCCAAACGATAGTACCAAGCCCTTGAGCTTGTTTGAGCCCATAGAGAGCCTTTTTCAATCTGCATACAAGATTTGGATCATTTCCAAGAATGAACCCATCTGGCTGTTCAATGTATACTTCTTCTTCCAAGTCTCCATTCAGAAAGGCTGATTTCACATCCATTTGAAATACTTTGAAGTTTTTTTTGAAAACTTGAGAGAGCAAGGAACATACGGATGGCCTCAAGTCTTGCAACAGGAGAAAAGGTTTCTTCAAAGTCTATTCCTTCTTGCTGCACATACCCTTTACAAACAAGTCTGGCCTTGTTTCTAATTACTTCTCCATTTTCATTCAATTTATTTTTGAAGACCCATTTGTTCCGATAACATTCTTATCCTTTGGTCTAGGAACCAGTTCCCAAGTGTTGTTCCTTTCGATTTGCTCAAGTTCTTCATCCATTGCTTTTATCCAACATTCATATTCGCATGCCTCTTTCACATTTTGTGGTTCAGTAGAGGAGAGTAATGCCAAATAGCTTGAGGCTTCTGCAACTGTTCTTCTTGTTTGTACACCTGCTTCTTTCTGCCCATAATCTGAGATTCTGGATGATTCTTCTGAACATATCTGGATGGAGTCTTTTCTTCTATTCTTGTCTGCTCCTCTGATTCTTCTTCAGGTTCTTCTTGAGGTTCTTCATCATTCTGTTGTTGAGGGTAGCCTTCATCTTCTTCGATGTCTTCATGATGTACTTGTCTAGGGATGTACCCTTTCTCATCAACCACTACATCAATGCTTTCAACAATTCTGCCAAGACTTTTACTGTAGCACTTGTATCCTTTGCTATGTGGAGAGTAACCAGGAAGAATGCCTTCATTTGCTCTAGGTTAAAGTTTGCCAAGCTGCTCATCAGTATTCTTAATATAGCATTTGCTCCCAAAGATTTTGAAGTGCTTTACCGAAGGAGTCTTACCATTCCAGAGCTCATGAGGAGTTTGAGTGTTGTTCACCCGGACATTTGTTTTGTTGAGAATAATCACCGCAACATGAGCAGCTTCACCCCAG
>APFE031171814.1:0-27568 GCA_000404065.3 Pinus taeda | reverse complement strand
AATACTTTTTTAACATTAGTATTCTAGTGATGATGTGTGACCCACCTACCATCTTCTGGTGCACCTGAATACAACGCCAAATCGTGAGAAGGTTGCATTAATAGAAAGGGTGACAAAGGAATCATGAAAGGAATGGTTGAATCAACTGCCTATTCAATTCCCACTACGTCCACATTCACCAATTAGGAATGACTACAACAATAGTATTTCTTCATCAAAAGTTCGAAATGGAGACAATCAAACAGAGGTTGGTATGGATGATTACTTACGAGATACGAATTCCATAGAGGAAATGTTGTTAGATGCATTCCAGAATGATGAGATAGGGATGCCTCTCATATCATTGATACCTTATTTAAAAGCTTGAAATCTACTTCCACCACCCCTCTCTTTGGGCCTAGCGGCAATCAAAGTCTACTCAGTTGGGGACAATGATTTTGTTGTACAACTTGAAAGTAAAGTTTGTCATGTATAATTCATGTTTCTTGACAATATTGAGTTAATTCACCTGCATGATCAATCAATTCCCTTATATTTTGAGAAATCTTGTCACACAATCAACATTAAAAATGGTTGAACTTACGAACATTAAATATTTACATTGTCTAATTATATTCCCCATAAAATATAGGTTATTCAAAGATAAGGTTCTTCCAAGTGATAATGTCTTGTTGTGTAGTTGCGAAAAGGAAAAGAATATGGTGAAAATGATAGGTGTTGAGTACATATCATATCATCCATTGCTCGAGTGATTGTATTTTATATAGAGGAGAACATGTAGACAAAGAGATATGTCTAAAAAGTGGGCATGACATGTACTGTAAATAAAAAAATGGGTAAATCATATGGTCCTCCTCATAAGAAATTGATGCACATGCCTATAATCCCAAGGATTCAAAGGCTCTTTCATTGCAAAGAATTAGCAATGTTGCAAGGATGACATGCCTCACACAGAAGTGAGTCAGGAGTTATCTGAATCTCAACATATTCAATAGCATGAAGCATAAAGAGGATACATGACCTAAAAAATTCAAGGATGAAGTATAAAGTCTACAACTCACCATAGCCATGGATGGTAACAACTCATATTCCCTCCAAAACAGCAACCATTCTATTTGTCCTGTAGTAGTGATTAATAACAATACCCCCATGGTTTTTTGTTAAGAATGAACATCTTATGTTGGCTCTCATAGTCCCTGGTAGAAGACAATTTAAGAATATGGATGTCTACTAACAACCATTGGTAGATGATTTGTGGAATTATGGGAAGGGATACATGTGTACGATGTCTCAAGACCCATTGCAACATAGAGAATTTTTACGTTGTATGGCATATGTGCTTACACCATACACGATTATCCAATCTTAGGAGTTTACTCTGGTAATTTAAATTTTTATTGATTTGTTTATACAAATAAAAATATTGTTTTTAATATTAATTTAATTTGCTGAAATTGTTTTGATCTTCATGGTCACTAATGTGCCCTTTACATAATAATTTTGCAGGTCTTGTAACAAAAGGGTATCAAGGATGTAAATCTTTTGGATCTTTTCTGAAGGCTAGGTGGCTTGAACACCTACAAAATCTAGTGTATGACTGCTTCAAGGTGTTATAGGCTATTTTGTTGTATCTGGTCAATAGGCCTGCAAACTGGATCAATCAACATACATAAACACCTTATAAGAATCCCTAAAAAAATCCCTAAGAATGACTCTCCCAAATCCCCGAGTTTTTGGGTTTGACTGCCTCAAAGTAGTGGTTTTAAGTCCTAGCACACCTTGGCCCTTTAGGGACCTTCGTTCAGTAGCAAGTTGTTTAGTTCTACACCAGTGTTGATTAACAACAAGTTGTCCTTTGTTGGGGGTGCACTGATTCTATAAATTTAGGAAAATTTTAAAGAATCCCAAAGCTTCCTCTTCTAGAAGCTTCTAGGAGTTGTTCCCACCATTTACCTTAAATAAGAACTTCGAATACTCTTTGATCCTACCTTGGAGATTTCACCTCTTATCCCTTGAGATCATCCTCCCCTCTTAAGTGTATTTCAAGACTAGATTGGTAAATGGATAATAATTCCTAAAATAACACACTCTCCTATAAATTTACAACCATCTATAACATCAGGGTTGGATGTTGGAGACTAATCATACCCTCATGCTGCTGCCTTGAATCTAAGAGAGTCATCATCTTCATGCATTAGGATGACATTGAGGTGTGATTTGTGATAAGGAAGGACGGGCCAAGATGGGGAGATCTCCAAAAGATAAACTACTATTCTTGGTTGTAAACTCTCTCCTATTCATATTAATACAAAAGGTATAACATTTTCCTATATGTGTTATGTTATGTTTACATTAATATATTTCAATGCGTTGGTGATCCATTGAATAGAGTAAATGGATAATGCTACATAGATGTTGTAGATCTTTAGCTTGTGTTGATTATATTTGTAGGTTCTAATTACAACAATCAGAGCTATGATTGGAGCTTACAAGTTGAGAGGAGAGAAGAACTTGTGACGGATCCCAAGAAAGCCTCTTTCCATTCTTCGATTTCTCCAAGGGAAACATTATATTCTTTGTTTTTTGTTGTTCTAGACTAGTCTACTAGCTCTAGGGAATATACTTTTGTTCAAGGTTGTAAATTCCTCATAACAAATTGGAGACTCCACTGGGGACCATTTCATTCCCTTAGTGGTTTCCTTATCCCTAGTACTTGTTTCACCTCTTAAACAAACCTCCATTGGCTCACTTAGTCTGAATAGGAAGACCTTTCATTGAGGTTCATTTGATTTTTTGTGGTAGAACTTGGCTTTACCTTGATCAAAACTCCCCTTAATATGATGACAAAGATTAGTAGTGTTCTCTGACCTTCTCTATGTGCAGGGCACTGGTAGCTTATATGCACCTATGCTGGCCGTTGTTTCATCCAAAAAATTAACTTTTTATGATTTTCTCTTGTTGGAGAGGTAAATCCCCTCTACGGATAGAGGTGATCCCTACTAGCCCAAAGGGGGTCTAGCAACAATCAAAAAATGCTACACTGCAGGTTCCTAGTTGTAATTAACAAGTGGGTAAAAGGAACCTACTTGGATTCCAACGCTACGTTTGTCGAAGAGATGATCCTCTCGCTCTTTCGCTCCAGCCGATCACAGTCCTCCACTATCCTTGCGGATGGACACCTGCACAAGCAAAGAGAGAACAAACACAAGCGTAAAATCTACTAAAAACAACTATGTATCAGTCAGGAAGGATACAATTTACATTAATCATTCATAGGACAAATGGAAATGGAACCATAAGAGTAGTCATCTATCTTTATTAATCATAAAATAGAGTAAGGTACAACCGAAGTCCTGACGCTGAGTCCTTCTCTAGAGGGTCCAGCCAGCATGTCTTCCAAGCATTCACCTTTGAATCAAATCTCCCAAGTGAAAGAGGTCTCTCTCTCACATACAAGGCAACAAGCTCATAGCCTTCCTCAAGCTCAAAAGCAATCCTCACACAACACACCAAATGCCTACAAAAGCAGCACTAATGCACCAAGAATTTCTCTATCAAAGTCTATATGTTCCAAAACTAAAAACTAGATGCTTATGGGCAATGGAGGTGGCTTATAAAGGAGAAGGAGTCTCCATGAATAGGTAAAGGATTAGCTTTCCCCCAAGATAAGTGGATGATCAGTCGAACAGACATGCCAGAGAAAGGATGGCGACCTCAACAATGCTAACAGCCAGGTCTGGAGTCATCTAGAAGGCTGGTTGTTAGAACAAACTTGCCTAAACAGGATCAGCGCAGGTGCAAAACTGGGCTGGCGCGCTGGCATCGCAAATCAACTATAGAAGAGGTCTGGTCAGCGCACAGAGGTACAAGCAGAGGGCGCGCTGTCCGTAAAATTGGACCAGCGCGGAAAACACGTGTGCTTCCGCGCTGGCAGCGCATCAGTTACACTAGCCTCCGCTGGTCAGCGCGGTTATTTAACAAACAGACGCGATGATTCAATTAACTTAGGCAAAGAGGGTTTTTAGCCATTTCAGAGAGCATAAGTAAGGTGAATGTGATGTTATGACACAGTGGGGAGACTGACAAGGTGGCAGTGACATTTTACTGTGTAACAGTCCCAAAATGTGTATTTTTTCATTTATATTTATATGCAAATTCTATATTTTTTTGTCAAGTGCTTGAAATTATTATTATTTTAGTTGAAATTATTATATGTATTGAAGTATTAATTGTTCTATATATATATATATATATATATATATATATATATATATATATATATATATATATAATCCTAACTTCAAAATATTAATCTTGACAGAAAATCATTTATGTAATTGATTCGAAAAAAATTGAAAAAATTCTTTAGAAAAAATATTGCAAAAAGAAAAATACAAACTTGAAAGCTCTTAAAAAACAAACATCTCATGAAGAGGAGAAGAAGAAGAAGAAAATTTAAATATTGGTTAAATAACCAACATTTAAAAAAAATGTGTATATTTAAGACATAAGAAAATTTAAAGTGTCGAAAATATGCCCCCCAAAAAAGGTTGATGTTGCATCAATGCTTTTCAAATTAGAATGAAAATCACCAACATTTTGAAAAATTTATCCATACTTAATACATTAGAAAATTTAAAATGTAATAAAGAAGCCCAAAGAAAATGGATGACATTGCATCAACACTTTTTGAAATCAACATGAAAATCACTAATATTTAAAAAAAAATGTGCATACTTAATACATACGAAAATTTAAAAGTGTCAAAAACATGTTAAAAAAAAAGTTGATGTTGCATCAACTCTTCTTAAAATCGGCATGAAAATCATGGTTTTTTGCAACTTCTTAAAAAAAAAGAATTTAATACAATTTGTTAATTTGGTAATTTATTATGAAGGAAATCTTTAGACTTCACAGAATACTGAAGACTGTCATATCAAACATGGATGTGAAATTCACTTCCAACTTTTGGAAGGCATTATTTACTAGAATAGACATGCAACTGAATTTTAGCACTACATATCACCCACAAACACATGGTCAAACTGAAAGGATCAATTAGATCCTTGAAGACATGTTATGCATGTACATAATGAATAAGCCCACTAAATGGGAGGATTATTTGCATTTAGTTGTGTTTGCCTATAACAATAGTTAGCAGACATCACTCAAAATGAGCCCTTTCAAGGTTATGTATAGAAGGAAGTACCACATCCCCTTAATTTGGAGTTGGCATGAAGATAAGCTTATGTTAGGACTAGATTTGTTATAATAAATGAAACAAATGGTGAAGAAAATAAAACATAACTTAAAGTAATGCAATATAGAAAAATAGTTACACATACTAAAAAGAACACACAAATAATTTCAAGTGGAGGAACACACACACACACACACATATATATATACGACCGAAAAATAATACTTTGAATTTGGAAAACTATGCTAGACGCGCCCCTCAGTTTTTTGGCCATTAGAAACCCTATCCAAGGTAGGGACAATGGCCTACTAGCTATCGTTTCCAGCCCATGTTAAAGTTCATAATGTATTTCATGTGTCACTTTTGAAAAAATATATTTATGATCCTACTCATGTTATCGATTAGAATATTATACATGTCAAACTAGAAGGCGAGTTATAGGTTTAGCCTATACAAATTTTGGACTAGAGGGAAACTACACTTTAGAATTGAGCCATCTCACAAGTTAAAGTGAAATGGAAGCACTTTGGGCCTAAGGAAGCCACCTAGGAGATGGAGGATGAAATGAAATAAGATTTTCCTAAGTTGTTTAGAAGGAAATGAAAGTGCGAAAACACTAAGGATGGTGTTCTGCTTTAAGGGGACGAGACATGTAATATCCCTGGTAAATCAATTTTAAAATGATTTTATGATTTTATGACTTTGGCATATGGCTTAAAAGCCAAAAAGTAAAAAGTAAACATTTTATGACAATGTAAATACTTATTTCTGTTAATAAAATGAAACCATTTCACTTATTATCATTTTTGAAATTATAAGTGAGAGATTAGACTACTAACTATTAGGAAATAGCTAGAATCAGTTATGGTCCAAGAAGGCACATGAAAAATGTAGAAAAGACAAAAAATCCTCCATTTTGGACACATATGTTTTGTTGATTAATCAAACCACCAAAAAGATAACATGAATGTAGATAAATGTATTGGTGGAAGCTATATGAAGAGAACTATAGGAGATAAAGGTAGTTTGAACTAAAATAAATCAAGGTACTAGTGGGAGAGAAAGATTGGACCTAAACATAGAACTAGCAAGCCATTGCTTGGGTTAAGGAGGTCTAAGTTGTGAAATATTTTTTATTTTTTCCTTGAAGGAAAGGAGCCTAGAGCTCGGGGGAAACTACTAGAAGTGTAGTTGAATGATTAGGAGGAATGTGGTAGCCTCTAATGTATTTCCAGGAATTATAGATAAGTATATGATTTATTTTGGAATTTGTTATTAAATAGGTCAAGTTTAAAGTTTAGGAATGAGAATGTATAAAGTAATACTCTGTTATGAACATGTGGTACAACTGTGTGTAGTAATGAATTATATTGGTTAGCACTATTAATTAAATTTGTGGAAATGTATATGTGTGTGCGTGTGTGTGTGCACGCGTATTTTAGTGTTAGAAATTGGGAGTTGAGGATAAAAGACTTAACATTTGGCATTTGAAATGTTAAAACCCTAAACGTTCCTCCTACTATGTAAATTTCATTGAGGGAACCCAACCGCAAGATCCCAACATTGATTTGGATCCATTGTCCAAATAAAGTGAGTTAATGGTTGATATAAAGATAGGAAAGACAAAGAGAGTTGGTTAGATTAGATTTTTACCTAGAAAATAATAAGTGAATACATGTGTATAGTCAGCCTTGAATGGATAGTATCCAACTTGTTTATGAATCTGTATACATATCAAAGTTTGTGGAGAGAGAAAATTTATAAAGCAATAAACTATAAAGTCAAATGAGAATAAAAAATAACTGGAGCCAAGGTTAGCATACCATAGCCCGTTGACAAGAAATAAAAACCTTGCTAACCTGCCAAGAGCATGCAATCCTTACCTATAATAATATTGGCTCTATAGGAAACCTTAAGTAGAGACCCATGACAGGATTATACTAGGCTTCGTGGCCTATATACTTACTCTTTAACTAAGATATTACATATATTGTTTGTGCATGTACGTTATGCATAGCAAAGACTGTAAACTGATTTCATTGAAGAAATACCATAATCAAATGTGTATGCATGTAGAGAATAATTATTAAAGAAAGCATAATATGCATAAACATACCAAGGAAAGGTAACATCTAATGTTTTCCATGAACTCATAGTCTTTTACGATAATATATGCATCAGAGTAAAAATTAAATAAATTATAGGCATTTTATGTACAAGGTTTCAATAATTTGACCATATAAATTCTTGATCATAGCCAAAATTAAAAGATATGGAGTATTCTTGTCTTCATACAGAATGATACCCTCGTAAAAGAGACTTTATAACTACTCTAACTATAAGGGTTGGGCCATATTCCATGTATCTAATCAAACTTCTCAAATAAATTACACAAATCGAATGGGAAAAACCTTAAATTTTAAAGCTTTATGTTCCAAAGCCATCACATAGATAATTTAGCTTGATGGGACAGAGCTCAAACTTTTGGAAAATTACTTTGAGATGTGTGAAAGGCATGAAAAGGAATGGTACTTGGAAGTTCCATAATAGAAACAAACAACTTTTTCTAGCAACTAAATTGTGAGTGTGCCTCTTCAAATGGAACCCCAATAAAGAGTCAAGGGCTAACCTACAAGTATAGTAACCCTTAGTTTTTTTTTTTTGTAATATGAGTATGACCTTTTCTATTAACAAAAAAAAAATATTTACAACAGCTTCAGGATGGTCTCACCCCACCCCGGAGGGAAACCGGGTCTCTTGACCATCCAAAAATTGTCACATTAAACCAAAAATGGGAATTGACCACCTTTTCAAACCAGGTTTCCTGTTAAGTTTCTGTTTCTAAAATCATACTATTATCTAAATACTTCTTCCTACATGTAAAAACAGCAAAAGATTTCATGACTACAGAAAAACAAAAGCGAGGAGTCTCCCAAAAATAGCAAGAACGTGTCTTTGAACACTACTTTTCAGGTTCAGCTTGCTGGCCTTTCTCCTTTTTGACTAGCACTCCACTTGCCACGAGCTGCTGCTGCAGATCCTCCAGCCTTTTTTCTTGCAGGAGCATGGTGATTACAATGTCCTTCAATTCCTTTTTCACATTGGGGAGACTTTGAACCATTTCTGCCATCTCCATGGCAACCTGCTCAAGAGCTTTTGCCATAAGCCGCTTCATGACCCAATATAAATGGAGACTGTTTATAGAGGGTCATTCTTCCTCTGGTATGGCCAGGATTAGGCATAGTGGCTACCCAATCTTCGATTTCTTCTTCTGATTGAGCCTGTATAGCATCTTCCTCCCAATGCTCCATTATTCTCCTAATCTTTGGGTTTGAATTCTCCCTGTACTCCTACTCAGTGATTCTTATTTGATCTCCGATAGTTTTTCTGGTCTGCCTGGTATCATCTCCTGCCGCGGGTTCATCATCCGTCTCCTGGGGGGGGCTGCACTGACGCCCCCTCCGGCTTCTACCCTCCGCCACATTCTTACACTGACGGCCACCTCGGCCCCGTCGGCCACGACCTCTTCTCCCTCTACCACGTAGTCCTCCCCTGCCCCTGCCACCGAAACGACCCATGCTATCATCTGCATCCTTGCTCTCCTCGCCCGGTAATCGTTTCCATCGATTTCTCCAGGCCTCCTCCTCCTGGTTGCCCTGCGGCTCCTCGTTTTCCTCCTCTGAAATCTCAACAAACTGAACCTGCAATTTCCCCTCAGCATCCACCTTCCGCTTACCCTTCACGTCTGCAGGGAGTTTAAGTTGGTCCTCACGCCCCCCACTGCGCAGCCATCTCCGCCCGCTTCCACTTCCTTCCCCTTCCATTATCCCGCTTCCACTGCAGCTTCTACCTCTCACCTTCACGGTAGCTATCCCAACCCACCAGCGCTCCGGGTAACTGCTAACAGGAATTAAGCGGTCCTTATAGCGAATAATCCCTCTCTTTCGTCCAGTCTTAACACCCCTCGTCTCGTCTGTATCATTACCGAGGTAATGGCGGTAGATACTCCCGAGGCCAATCACATAATGACTTCGCCTGTTCGCCGTCCTTCCGTCCCGTCCGCTGCTCAGGGCACCTGCACCACTGAACCCAGGATCTGCATTCTCCCTCTGCTGGCCGCTCCACTTGCCTGTGTCATTCATACCTTGATCATTTGCAGTTAATCCTTTGATCGTGCACCGCCAGGACGTCACGTATCTCCTCGCCAGCTCATCCAGCCCGATCGGGCGCTCAGTTTCCTTCTGTATAACTCTTTGTTGCTTCCTCATGATCAAGGTTTAAAATAGTTTTGAGCCCTTCCCAGCTGTGATCCCTCTCCAGGGATGGCCAGCTTCTATCCAGTTTACTACCTGCTTCCTTGCTACCCCAATTCGCAAGGAAGTCCGCCGCCTTGTTCCCATCTCGGCGGACATGTTTAATGGTTTTATATTCAATCTTGTTTAGCATTTCCTCAATGTCTCTTATGATGGCTGCTGTTCTCCAACTTTTGGCGACTTTATCCCATCTCTGCCCATCCTTGAGTTTCCGCAGCATCTCAGTCGTGATCTGCGAATCCCCTTCTATTTCCAGGTTCTGGTATCTATTTCGAACAGCTATCCTTAAGCCTTCATGCACGACCCAAAGTTCAGCTTCATTGTTCGTCATCTCTCCTACCCATTCGGGCGAAAACCCACCTGGTATTTCCTTCTCCATCTCGGAAAATACCTCCAAGACCTGCCGGGCCTGGGTTACCCTTCGAGGCTCCATCGAAGTTTAGTTTAATGGAATGAATTCCGGGAAAGCTGAAACGGTTTGGGCTTTGGACCTGTGGGTTGCTTTGTCGCTCTTTCCTTGGGTATATCAAATTGAATTCTAGGTTGAGCAGTGAGGCTATTCTCCCTTCCCATTGGTCCATCTTCCAATCTTCCTCGTCCCATTTTTCTGACAGCACTGTTTCTTTGATTGCTTTATTTATCTCTTCCCAAACCTTTTCTGGCCTGCTGTTTTGCCCCCTGAAAATTCTTTTGTTGCGTTCCTTCCATATGAACCAGATTACAAAACCAACGGCCAAGCTCCATATTCTTCTTACCACTTTGCTTTGGAATTGCCCTGTTCCCCATTGCCCTATGGTGAGACTGATGCTTGTCTGGTCTCTCATTGTCTTACCAAATAGACCTCTGATCTTTTCCCAAATGTATTCTGTGAAAGGGCACCTATTTAGAAGATGTTCTTGGTTCTTTGCTTCTCCGTTACATAAGTTGCATCTTGACGAGCCCTGAAAACCCCTTTTTATGATTTTATCCCAAGTTAGAATCTTTCCTTTTCTAACCAACCAGGTAAATATTGTGACTTTTGGCCACCATTTGCCTTCCCATAACTTCTTCCAATCTTGCTCTTCTTCATCCTGATTTTGTCTTGTACTCAGGAAGTAGGCTTCCTTTACTGTGAATGATCCTCTCATTGTTTTGCCCCATCTTAGGATGTCCTCGCCAGTCCTGTTTCTAATTTTCCGAAGATCCATCTCTCTCAGGTAGCCTTCCTCTATTTCTCTACTGATGTTCCCGGTCCATTCCCCTGGTTTTTACCAATTTCTCCATATTTCTCTGCTCTCTTCTGCCATCCAATAGTCCTTTAATTTAACCATCCCTAACCTTTGTGCTCTCTGTTGAAGGTTTTGAAGGGTTTGTATTTCGTTCATCTTTCTTTTTTGCTGCCATCCATCTTCCCAGAATTCAGCTTTCTCTCCCCCCCTGATCTCCCAGAAGGCATACTGCTTAATTAATTCTCTGTTCTGGCTTGCCAAGTTCCAAATTGATGAACCTTGGGGGGTGTTCTAGATTTTCAGTTTTTCCTCTATTTGTTCCGGCATATTGTATTTGTATTCCCATATCTTCTTCCAAACGTCTGTCCCTCCTTGCAGCCACCTCCACCATAATTTTTCCCCTAAAACCTTATTCAGAGTTTCGGGGTCTCTCAACCCCAACCCTCCTTCATCCTTCCTTTGGGTCAGGTTTGTCCAAGAAACGAGGGCCCATTTTCTCTGTTGAGTTGGACCTCTCCATATAAACTTTCCAAAGATCTCTCTCAGTTTTGCACAAACACCTTTCGAGGCTGCTCTGATGGATAGTGAATACACTGGAATTGATTGGAGAACCGCCTTTAGAAGGACTATGCGGATGGCGATGTTCAGAGACCGAAACGACCAGTTTGATAACCTTTTTTTTATTTTGTCGATAACCTCCTGCCAGTTCTTCATGCGCGTTGGGTGGATGTCCAGTTGATTACCTAGGTACTTAGTGGGGAGATCTCCTTGTTTGAATCCCAGGGTTCTGGTGAGGTGAGCCTTTATTGCCTCCGGGGTATTAAAAATGAAAGTGCACGACTTTTCCTTATTGATCTCCATGCCAGACGCTTCCGAGAAAATCTCCAAAACTTCCTTGATTATTTTGACTTCCCTGAGGCTGACTTCTCCGAAAAGCATGATATCATCAACAAATTGTTGATGTGTGATGGTTAAATTGTTTCCCCAAAGCTTTAAGCCTCTGAGCTTCTTTCTCCTAGATTCTCTTTTGATTATTTGACCGAGACCATCTGCTGCTAAGATGAAGAGAAAGGGTGATAATGGGTCGCCTTGCCTGATCCCTCTAGAGGCATTAAAGGGTTTCGACGGATTACCATTGACCAATATTGAGAATAATGGGGTGGAGACCATACTGAAAATCCATTCTATCCAACGCTTTGTGAAGCCATATGCTTCGAAAACTGCACAGAGATATCTCCAATTCAGGCGATCATACGCCTTTGAGAGATCCAACTTAATCATCATTCCTTTCCTCTTCTGTTGGTTGAGTGAGTGTATCATTTCTTGGGCCACCACTAAACCATCTAGAATTTGCCTTCCTTCCACGAAGCCTGTTTGCTCAGGGGAGATAATGCTTGGAAGGAGTGGTTTCAATCTTTTTGCTATCAGAGTTGCAATTATTTTATAAATAACGTTGCATAGAGCGATGGGGCGAAAACCCTGAGCTTCCTCAGAGTTATTAGATTTAGGAATTAAAGTTAGAAAGGTGGCATTCATACCTGACCACATTCTGTTCTTTACCCGTGATTCTTCAACCACTTCCAGTATATCCTGTCCTAGAAATTACCAACCAGCTTGATAGAATTCAGCCGTGAATCCATCCGGTCCCGGTGCTTTTCCTTTTTTCATGTTCATAACTACCTCCTCGACTTCTGCTAGTGTTGCTGTGCACATGAGTCCTCTGTTCTGCTCCTCTGTGATAATTTTTGGGATTTCCTTACATATTTGATTGATTGCTGCCCCTCTGTCATCCTGGGATTCAGTGAGGATCCCCTTATGATAGTCATTTAGGACTTGCTCTATTCCATCTTGTTCTATTATTTTCTCTCCAGCTTCATTTTTAATTGAGAAGATTCGATTCCTTTGCCTGTGTTGGATCATTGCTTGATGGAAGAATTTAGTGTTCCTTTCTCCTTCCCGTAACCAATTTATTCTCGACTTCTGCTTCCATAGAATCTCCTCCTGCTTTCTTCTTTCCTCTAGCTGGCTTATTAATCTGCTCTCCTCCTTACACCTTTCGTTATCTCTTCCTTCCAAGATAATTTGCTGTTGCACCTCCTCCATTGCCCTTTCAAGTTTTTGCTTTTCCTCAAAAATATTCCCGAAGTCCTCCTTGTTCCATTTTCTAATTTTATGCTTCATCTCCTTTAGCTTTAATTGGAATGTATGCATTTTACATTGACCTCTGACTTGACTTCGGCTCCACCATTCTTCTAATTTAGTCAGGAAATCCGGGTTTCTGATCCAAAAGGATTCAAAGCGGAAGGGTTTCTTGATATTGGATTTTTTTATGTCAATTTCCAGACAGATCGGCCAGTGATCAGATCCTAATCCTGGGAGGATTTTGGCCTCTATGAAAACATATTTATTTAGAACTTGCTCTGAAAGGAGGAATCTATCCAGCTTTGACGCAATCTGATTCCTGCCACCCCGCCTATTATTCCAGGTAAAAACCCCATTCGTTGTTGGGGTGTCTACTAGTCTTAGATTTGTTATGAGATCATTGAAATCATCCATACTTGGGTCCTGCCTCCTAATACCTCCACGCTTCTTGCCTAGGTCCCTGATTAAATTGAAATCGCCGCCTATTAACCATAAATCGTCTGAGATTAGTTTTCTTACCGCCTGGATATTCCTCAAAAAAAAATTTCGATCCCTGGGGAGATGGGGTCCATACACTCCGGAGATGAGTATTCTTTCTTTCGTTCCTGTTATCCTGCACACTCCAGAAAGGATTCTGGGTAAGCTGATCCAATTCTCAAAAGTGACCTCCTCTGGGTTCCAAAGTATCACAAGGCCACCTGCTGTCCCCTCCGCGTCCTGGGCCATAGCTTCAAATTTTGATTTTGATTTATCCAAAATTTCCTGTATCTGCTGTTGATTCATTTTAGTTTCTTGAATTATCATTATACTTGGTTTATCTTTCTTCAACCTCTCCTTCAGGTACCTCTGCTTTCCTTTACTGTTGAGGCCCCTTATATTCCAGCTTGTGATGATCATTTACAACTTTTTAGGAGGGGGGTGGAAAACATCAGACAGAGGTATTACCTTTCCAGAGTTTACAAGGGTTTCCCCTACTGTTTGGATCGTCTCGTTCATGGGTTTCCTCCCTCTTTTCCTTCCTCCTTATCCATGTCCGTCCAATCCTACTATCTAAGACCCTGACGCTTCTGAAAGTTCCGGTCCTATCTCTGCCGTTCCCCCCTTTTTTTCCTTAAATTTTTGATAGGCCTCTTTATATTGTTGTTTTTGGATTTCAGGGATGAATCTCTCATCTAAATGGCGCCATTCTTGCAGGAGTTTTTTCATTATCTGTTCTTCTTCTGTTCCGATCTCTTTTTGTTTGTCTGACCCTTTTTTGGGGGGCTCTTCTGGTTTATCCTGGTGCTCTCCCATTTCAACTTCGGTTTCTTTCGTTTAGCTATTGGGTTTGCCTAGGGCTTCCGTTGTGATTTCCATCGGGACAGTCTCCACAGCCGGTTCTTCTTGTTTACCTTCTTCAGCCTCCTCTTCCTCGTCTTGTAGGGCTTGGAACTTATTTAGATTTTCCACGGAGATGTTTTTTCCTTTTGTTTGCTCTTTTTGTCCCTCGGGTCATGTCTTCTGTCTCCTATTGACTTCCTTAAACCCCCTCTCTTCTGTGTCAGTTGCCGCCCTTTTCATTTGTTCTTCTTCAAGTATTCTCTTAAGCTCGCCTTCCCTATTCTGAGGACATTCTCTGTACAGGTGACCATACTCGTGGCACTTTCGGCACCTAAAAGGAATGTGCTCGTAATCTAAAGGTTGCTGCCACAGTTCATCGTGGTATTCGACTTCCACAAATTCTGGCAACCGTTCTGCTATATTCATATATACGCAGATCCTTGCGTACGAGGTAAATTTCCCCTTTTGGTTGATTCTGCAACTTTGAAAAAGGCCCCTATGGAGTTGCCAATTCCTTCTAGAATCTCAGGGTTCCAGAACTCTGAAGGTAATCCGAACAGACGAACCCAAACAGGAGCAGCGAGCAATTTTTCTGCATCCGGATTGTACCTTTCCTCCCAATGCCTCATGAATAGGCCTGCATTATTCATGAAGTATGGTCCCTCTTCGAAGATTCTTTCCTTGTCCTCTAAGTTCATGAAAATGACAGTAAAGAAACCCTTGGCTCCCAGTTTCAGATCTATATGTCCTTTAGGTTTCCATCTTAGTTGGATCCATTTAACTAAATCCCTCTCCATTGGCCAAAACCCTATGAACTTATAGATTAAAGCATGGTCTTTCATGTAACTTCGATAATCTTCCAGTTTGTTGTTTGGAATTACATACCTGGGTCGTTTTTGGGCCCTTGGAAGACATCTTCCCATTTTAGCTAGCCATCGATTGCCTAGTACCGGAATATCCTTATCGCTGTCCATCTGTGGGTTTGTTCTGCTGCCCCCGCTGGATTCCCCTACCACTACATTTTTAAAGGAGGGGATCTCTCCCCTCCCCATGGTACCTTCCATGTGGTCCTTCAGGAGACACTCGATCGATCTGAGCTTCGCTGTCTTATTTTCCTCTGTGCAGAAACCTCACCAATCCGAATGTGGGTTCCTGCTCGATCCCTGATCGTCGTTGATCCAGAAATGAAGCTTCTGAAACGCCGACACCTTGCAAACCCTAGCGTTTTCTGTCAGAGCGATTCGTCTTCATCGAGAAATTCTCTCTATAGTAACCCTTAGTTAGATGTTGGAGCCGTGAAGAATATACTAAAGAGTTATTGAAATGAAATTATGTAGAGAACAAGTGCCTTATCTTGAGAGGGTAAGTGAATCCCCCCATTATTACTAAGACAGAAAGGGGTTTGCACTTAGTATGAATGATAAATAAAGAAAGAAACCACACTGTCAAGAAAATAGAGCTAGGGTTTGAAAAAAATTGTTGCTAGTTAAAGTATTATTACCTCCAAAAAGCCATGAGAGAGGAGGGTGAGGTCGGAGCACCATAAAAATATGGTATCCGCAACTAAGACCCCAAAAAAGGAGTCCACATTCCTTTGCAAAAAGTAAACAATTGCAATTTGGAGGTTACTTCTACAGCAAGTGCATACAAAAATCATAAATTTAACGAAAACTAGAGAGAGCACAAGGGAATAATAGGTTCAATAACATCCTAGCCCGAAATCATGCCTTTGTTGGCAAACATAGACATGATCACCTTAAAAAAACTATAAACAAAACTAATCCACGGGGTAGCTCTACAGACGAATGACTATACCTTCTATTCCCAAGTTTCTTCTATAGTTGCAGAGCTCTACTCTCATATTCGGAAAAATTCAAATGACGTAATCAATGAAGGAGTTTAGGGTAGGGAGCTACCCTAATGATATCAAATTTCATCCCCACCATTGATCAATTTAGAATCACTCATCATCATCTGAAGTGTGGGATCAAGTGGCTAGGGTGTGGTCCGACATGTGGTATCCTACCAGATGGCCCCTGTTATACAAAAAATTGACCTCCTCATCAACTCAGAGGGGAAAGACATGATAACTGAAACAAAGACCACAATCACATGACTTGATTCCACACTAACGTTGGTTGTGCACTAACAACCTACTTTATAAAGCTTGTCTGCAAGCCTAAGGGTGCGTTAGTGACCCTACTAACTCAAGTTGCTAGTATGGGAATAACATTAGTGAAACTTGGTGAAGTTCCAAGGGTCAAAGGAACGAATTGACTCATAAATATCTAGATATTTGTTCCTAAAATTACTCAAGAAAAGCAAGGAAACATCCAAATTCGACCTATTTGGAGGATTTCTAATCCGAAAGAAGGAGGCAAATAGGAAAGAGTTGAAAAGCATGGCAAGTCCATTACTTTTGCCCTAGGGAACTCAAGGAGGAGCTTCGCAACAAGCTAGGGCTATTGTGAAAAGGGTCAAAGCATTTGAAAGGATAGCATACTTTACTGTTGAGCATTGTCTCAAATCATAAGAAGTGAGCAAGAAGGGGGAGAGAGAGAGAAGTTGGAGGGGTAAAGGAAGGCTGATACAACAGATGGTTGTAATCACTCTTCCAACATTAATATAGAACTGCAGTTGTACTGTCTACTCCGTGGTGTTGATACTATCATTCATTCAGTTGTTTGTTAAATACTTATTAGCATGAGTAGCTTAGTTATATGCAGTTAGATGTTCTTTTATGTATTCATGTATTAGTTATCAGAGTTGTATGTTGTGATTATGCTTGTCTCTTCTATGTGCAAGACTTGATCTGGAACCAGCTCAAGGGATTTCCACCTAGCTGCATTGTGCTCTCTAGCAAATCTACATGGAGGCTTGAGGTAATCTCATTCTCCTACTTTGATAGTTAGTTATTATTTATGAACATGCATGTAACTTTGTGACGGTTGTAAATAATCTTATAGTCTGTTGAAGGTCCCGGGAAAACCTTTGAGGGTATCTTCATTCTCCATACACCGTGCATTTTATCCTATAGCAGCCCCATCACATGGTTTAAAATCAACCACCCTCCACGTATGAGCCAAGGTGCCACGAAGGCACAACAACACTTAAAACATTCACAACTCAAAAACATATATGTATAACTAATACATGAGGTGAAACCAAGGTAAACTTAATAATGTTGATATTTTGTGCATAGTAGATATGTTGAATAAAAAAAAAAAAACTATAGAATATATTATATTTGGGCTTGTGTTAGGTCATTGACCTAACATGGTCATGATCTTGATCCTGACAAAGAGTATGTTTCAAATGAATGTGAGCATTAGGGAGTAGTCGATGGAACTCCAATCAACATATCCAATCCCAACATAGGATTCAAGTGAGGTTGAGAATGAAAAATGTTACAATGTTTCATGATACATAAATAATCATGAGATGGTCACGAGATGTTTAGTGATATCAATGTTTTAACCATTTATTGTGACAAATAATGTAAGTAGTTTCTTTAAAAAAATATTGTGTGAATAGTAATTATTAATTTGGTGAATTTAGTGACATGTTACATGGTCCCTATACCTAGCTACAAATCCTACTACTTTTTTCTGTAAATGTGAATGTCCTCTTTGTGTTCTCTCCTCATAGCATGTAGTCCCTCTCCTCATCCAACCTCTTTCCCTCAACATTATGAATACAACCCTAGGGACATGTACTAGACTATAAGATCTGTTATGAGTAGGAAGAGTGTCTCTCCCCTAGGTCCACCTTGCTTGTGAATGAACAAAATCTGCTTAGCATGTGGCCCTTACATTGGCCAGCATGACACCCTATCCAAAAGGATGAACACTATCTAAATATTGTTTCAAGCTCCAGAATTTTCCAGATTCAAAGCCCCAACTACCCCCAGTTATGCATAAACCATGAATTGCACCAAACTGGCTTTAGACCCTAGCCTAGAGAGATATATTAGAGCCACCACCCACCCGATGTAGCTATAAGGGAACATGGTCATAGTCACCTTCCAACCTACACCAACAAGTGAAGGTCACTATATTGGTCAATATCAAGGGCCACCCACCATGATAAATTCCACCTTCCGCCTAACTAACCTACAAGCCAAATCTAGTTCACTGAGAAGCTAAAGGGTGTAAACAGATCAAATGGAGTGCACCAACAGCTAGAAGAAATAGACACCCAAGAATCCTCAAAGTAGGTATAGAGACAACCAACTCCCAAGAAAATACTTCCCACCAAATAAATTTCAGGCCAAATTCTTTATAAGCACTACACCCTACTCCCTTTTTGACTCGATATAGGAGAAACAATGGGATAAAAATTTCCATCTCCCCCCCAAAGAACTATCAACGAAGGAGGTTATCCCCCAAAAGGGCTAAATAAAATGTAAACAATAAAAAAAACATAAAAAAGGGACTCCAAACACCAAAATGGAAGTTACCTGGATAATACAAGAAGGAATTTGCCTCAATTTTCAAAGTCTCCCATATCATTTCTCTTTAGGCTCACATCTCCTCAATTGAAGTCTAGCTAATTCACATTCCAAATGGGTCCCAAGGTGGCTTTGCTCATCTGCAAACTCACTAAGAGTATAAATTACTAGATTGTAGCCCCCCCCTAGTATGCCATTCCTTCTTTGCACAAGAGTCATAGATAAGGAGTGTTGTTGCACTCTACCCAATTCCCCAATTTTGTTCTTCCTTCTTCCCCATAAGTTACTTTTTCTAGCCTTAGATGAGCCTTTATTGCAACTTAAATCCAATGCATTATGGTTTATAACCTCCCCCTTATGCATTAAGTCAACCATGCTCAAAATTGATATTAGTCTCCTCACACACACATAGACACCCTACTCATCAAGTCAACATCCCCACACTAGCTCTCATCTATTGTTATATAATAAATGCCTTCTATTTAATTTAGTAGTTGTGAGTAATAGAAAAATCTTACATGGTATCAGAGTGGGTGTATGACATATACTATTGTTTTTTATTTGTTGTTGTTAACTATTGTCGTTTCTTGTGTTTGATTAGTGTGACGGTGATGATGTTCAAACAATTTCATGATTTTGTTGTACCTTGTTTGAGCTCATTTTTCCAAACTTATAGGCCTCATTGTTTGATGGTTTATTGATGGAAATGCTTATGTTTGAAGTCTTTATCTTAGTTCTTTACTAACACCTAGCTTCTTTGAAGTATTTATGAGGAATTTGTTAGTGTTTGCCTATCTTGTGCCTTTGCAACGTCTTCTATTTTATAGATCAACCAAAATCATTGAGTTTTCATGGCTCTCATCTTCGTAGTGTTGGTACTTCATATTCTCGTACTTCTTAATTGGAGTGGGCCTTTATTCTTGCCATTAAGTGGATTTTTCTGCGATTTATTGTTTCAAATCCATGCTTATTTGAGCACTGACATCTTTCACTCTTTTGGAGAGGAGTTTTTTCCTATAAGGTTTTTCCTTTTCTTTGCTTATGAGAGTTTGTACTTAGGTACCTTTTCAAGCCACATTGTTGGGACCCAATTTTTTCTTTATGTTTTCTCCCTATGTTTCACATAAGGGGTGGTGTTAGAGTTGGCCTTTTCCAATGCTTCATTTCTTGATAAGCTAACCATAGTGAGTTGTAAGCTCACACAGGGATTTCTATTTGCCTAGTTGTCATAGTCATATTTAATTAACATTGGACCTTCTCCATCATTATGTAATGGATATATTATATCTACTTAAATAATTGTGAGTAATAAAAAACTCTTACATTTCCAAACATTTGTGTTAATTAAATGTAACATTAAATTGAAAATTATATATCCTCCGTATTAAAAGCGAAATCATATTTTTAAATATTTTAAATTAAACAAATTAATATTATAAAAATAAAATATATTTCCACTTAATTAAGTCTATAAAAATAGAATTTTGTTACCATTCTATCAAAATTTAAATATACTTGTATTACTTCAAGAAAAAATCAAAATATATTCAAGACAAACATTATAATAATTATGTTTAAGAATTTATGGATTATTCACATTAGACATTTTTATTGTCAATGTTTTAAGCCAATAAATGTGGCTCATCCTCGGGATAGAGAGCCATACTTGCTGGCTCGAAACATCGACAATAAAATATCTAATGTGAGTAATCCAGAAATTCTTAAAACATAATTACTCTTCTCACAAAAGCTTCTATTATGAAACTATATTAATTATTAGTAAATGCTAAGTTGATATTACAAGTAACTTAGATCCATCTTAACTCCAGATCTATCAAGTGCTGAGAACGATCAAATTTGTTTTCACTTTAAAAGAAGCTTGTATCTCAAGAAATTTGACCCCGCTCGACACTTGGTAGATCTGAGTTGGGTTATTTATTAGTTATATTAATTATGATTATAAATAAGTATTAATTTTTATATTTAATATTATATTATATTATATTTTATTTTATTTTTATTTATTTTGATCTATTCAAAAATTTTTATAGGACATTACAACATTTTTACCATATTGAGCTAAAGAGCACCTCTATGCATGATCACACCAATTGAACTAGGACATATTTTTAATTAATTTTAAAAATAATACAATACATAATTTTTTGTCATGTCTCCAATATACTTAACTATTAGCATTTTGTTTTGTTAAATATTATTTTTTATTTAATTATATAAATGATGATGATGATTAACATCCACTGAAGACCAAATTTCTATCATACCTTAAGAAAGTAAGAACTTATATAGTAATTTATGTTGAGAATTTTGGAAAAAAAAAGAGATAATAAAATATTATTTATTATTTTTTTATATTATTAACTATTAATGGCTTAGCATAACTTATAAGCGAAATGGTCAATCCACTTGTGCATTCAAAAATATATTTTAAACAACAAAAAATTACAATCTTGCTTGAAACTATATCTCCAAATTCCACTAAAAAATGTTATTTTGTTTATAAGTTAGACTATACCATTTTTAATTGTTGAAATTTAAACTTGTAAATTAATAATAAAAAAAAATTATTATCTTAAACTTATTTAAGCTTAATCTAGCTAATAGATGAAATTACCTTTTGGCTAGAATATGGCAATACAATTTCTAGCAAGATTGTGTTTTCTTCTTGTTTAAAATCCACTTTTGAATGCATAAATGGATTATGCACCCTGAAAAGAGGCACTTAATCTTTGCAACTTGAAGAACATATGATTTTAAAAATGTGTAGTAGATTTCGAATAAAATTGACGAAAAAAATTGTCCCAAAAGAACAATTTCGTCTATTAATTAGACTACCCAAACTTAATTCATAATCTTGATAAAAAAAATGTCATAACCTTTAATTATTATTCCATTTATAAATTATCATGTTTAATTCTTGATTTGTTTATTTATAATTTTTTAATTTCACTTGAGATGGATATTTTCATATATATTAGTTACTATAATTATTGTTAACATGTTTAATGGTCTCGTGTATACAAGGGATTCATATTTACATTTATTAAATCATTAATACATATAGTTATTAAAAATATTATTAAATTATGATTTTTTTTATATCTATTAAAATAAATATTATATATAAGTATCACTTGAGTCTATAACTTACTAAACTATTATTTTTTAGTGGTTGGATTTGATTGTGTTAAAGTTGAGAAAAGTGTTATCACCCATGATTTGGTTAGAGTTGTTGGTTTTGTAGTTTATATTTATTTAATTGATTAGTTTTTGCCCATGGTTTTGTACTTTATATTTATCCAATTAATTATTTTTTATAAAGTAAGATGATTGAGGTAGATCATTGATAGGTGGAATAATTTGACGTTTGTTTACATTTTACATTTTAATATTTTTCAATTGAAATATTAATTAAAACATGTAAAGTCCACATTTAAGTTTGTTTTTTTTCCTTGGCATTTAAAAAATGTTAACAACCTTTCTTACATTACACTTACACATCTCCACTATACTAGATTGTAGAGAACCTCTTGACACAATGATGTTGAAGGTATATGTTAGGGAAACGTTTTTTTTAAACCTTATCAACCAAAAAAATGGGCTAACTAGTTTTGGAGTACCATAACTTGCTAAACTTGCTAATTGTTAGCCACCATCATTGTTGATTTCATTTGCTTCAAATTGTCAAACCTTCTAATTGTTTTCCATGGTCTCTATTGATTTCATTTGTTGGAGAATGCCGTACTTAGCTTTTAAAGTTATTACACATTTAAATTGGCTTAATAAGCTCCAATCTGCGAAAGGGTTTCTAGTGGATCCTAGGCTTAAAATTGAATATTTTTCTCCACTCCAATGCACCACATGTTCAATCCATTTCCATTTCTTGTAGTGTGAAGGACAATTCCAAGAGTTATTATCAGGATAGACCATTGCAAGAAATTGTGTTGCATAGATCAACTAATACGTCCACGGTCACTAAATCCTCTCTTGTAAAATTTAAAAATGAGTCAACCTTGACGAATTAAAAGTCGATAGTGATGTAAAGGGGAAAGATGAGGGTGCTTATTTACATCACTATATTGGTAGGTCTTCGAATAGGTCTGGTTGCATCGAGAGACACATTCTATAGCCTGATATGGAGATGTGTAATTCCTTCCATGCTCAACTTAGAGTTTATACATGTTTCTTTAAAAAAAAAAAACTATTCTTTAAATTAAAAATTGTCAACTCTAATAAAAAAACAAAAATGGATATATGTAATTAGTTAGTTTCAATTAAAAGCATAATAAAACATCAATACTTGCTTTGTTGACATTACAACCTAGTGTGAAGGAGTTGTAAAAATATTCCACTCTCACTCTTAGTCATAAGTAGAATATTTTGATGGCCATGTCAAGTAACATGCTTTTATACCAACTTTAGAGAAATAAACCAATTTTTAAAAAATCTTATATTTTCAATTTTTTTTAGTGTAAAGAAGATCTATCATAATAATTTTAAAAAATACTTACATACATAACTTAAATAAACTATAGAATACCTAAGTTAACAAATTTATTTCAATATCAACTTTATAGGTCTATATATAGAGAAAAAGTGAAGTTTAATTTAAATGTTAACCATTTAAAAAATGTTTGAATGTTTAAAGAGAAGAAGTATTTGAAAGTTAAAAAACAAATCAATTACTTGAATAATAAGAGGGAAATATGTAATTCATTTAATTCTTAATATAAAATAATATGTAACAACATCATAATAATAATAATAATAATAATAATACAACATTTAAGCATTCATGATTAAGTAAAACTAACATGTATTTAGAAATATATTAATAACAAAAAAACATTTTAATGTTGGAAATATGGTTGAATCATAAATAAATATTTTTAATGAACATGTTACGTAAAATATTTCAATGTCAATTGTGTATATATATGTTTAAAAACATATGTATATATTTTATAAAACAATTGGAAAAAAGAAATTATCATTTTCAAAATATTTCAAATAATTTACTATTTTACATGTTGATCTCTTGTTAAGTAAGGTTGATTTTATCTAAAATCTAATAAAGATTTGTTGGAATTACAAATTTAAACTATATACTCTATACAATCCAAGAGGTCAATGGGATTTTCAGGAAGAGCTTATACTCTATATGAAACAACTGACAGGAGGAGCCTATAGAAAACTGACACGCAAGTTGTTACCATTTCCATGGAATGTGTGGCGTCGTTATGTCGACGAGGATGTTACAATAGTTTCAGAGTGGTCGGGAAAATGAAGTCCATATGGCTAAACAAAAATAGGTTGGGCCAGCGACATGTGGCAAGGTATCTTATGTGGGTCCCACATGAATGACTCCTATTGCTGGCATTCCAAATTCTAATGGTGATCCTTTCAACGCTCCAAATTCCAATTTTTTCCCTGTTTTTTCTTATGGTAGCTACGTGTTTGGCTTAGAACCACGTGTAAATTACTATGTTTTAAAATGAATGAATGAATAATTTTAATGACGTCCACTACGCTGAACTGTTTAAGGGATAAGAGAATAACAACTTTAATTCATTTTTATATTTCTTTATCTTTCGTCAAACATATGGGGCATATTATTAACCTGTAAATTGTTTTCATATTTAGATATTATTTTTATTTTAAATTTATGAACATAAATTAATTTATTATATAAATTTAAAATCTATACCAATTCAAATATATTTATTATAAATATTTAAAGCACGTTGTTATATTATAAATAGTATAGATATTTATTTTTTATATTTTTATTATAAATTTTGTTTTTTAATTATGTAGATAAGTTGTCACTATTTTGACTAAAACATTAAACAATAAAAGCCAATAGATTCTTTTATTTTGCTTTTAAAGTTCATTTACAAATTTGGCTAAAGCCTTAATCATTTTACTATGGAAATAATCACTAAAATATGAGAACTTCTTATTGGATAAATTTTTGACTAGATGGCAAATAAATGAATTTTATTAAATCATACGAATTCTTTTAATTATTGATATAGTTTGATGTATTACTTGCGTCTGGGTCAACTATACATATGGCACCTATGGTCTAATTACATAAATTAAACACCCCTTAGAATTGGCGAGACCAGGGTTCTGGATGCTTCTGAGTGCACTACAGTTGTTAATCATGTTCTCGGGAAGCGTCCCTCGTCCACGACTCTCCACAATGCGACTTTATCGAACGGTTGATGTTGGAACCCTAATTTCCTATGGTACCTCTGTTGAAAATTGGCAACAAGAAATTGCTAAAAGTAGAAGTGCTAAAAATAGCAGCTTGGGCATCAGTGTTGGATTGGGCAACAGGAATAAAAAATGGAAGTGTTAAAAAGGAAGTGCTAAAAATAAAAGTTCTATTTTTAGCAGTTCAAGTTGGATTCCTATTTTTAAACAGTCCTTGGTCTAAAATAGGAAGTAAAATTCAAATTTGGTCTTACCAGCAATTTGAATATTAATTAATTAATTCTCCATGAGCTAATCAGTTAAGGAAAATCAAACTTGAAGTCTTTGTGAGAACATGTAATAATTTCTCCACTGGTTGGGGAATGTGTCCTTGACTTGCTCCACTGATTGAGGAATTAAGGATGAGTTCTATATTGAGAGGATCAGTTGACTAAGTTTAACTTAATCAAGTTCAGTTAGATTAATTTAACAAGTTGTTAAATTAATGAGATATAGTTTGTTAATGATTGCATGCATGTGACAACTATTATTTTCAGATCACTGAAGATTCTCTCATGGATAACTGATGCATGGCAGTTCAAACAGAGACCCAGTTGAGATCAGAGAAGGGACAGTGTACTATCAGTTGGATGAATATTTTTCCTATAAAGGAAGCTCATCCATGATGAAGATTTATCTCCTTCAGGTTTGTGCAGTTAGATCAGAGGTTAGTGAGTGTGTGAAGAGACCAATTCACACATGTGACATCACTGGACCACAAGGAAACTGCACAAGGAAATAGGAGGCTTGGAGGGCAGAGGAGAAGGTTTGTGAGAAGCCTTTGACTATCTATGAGCAGTAGAGGGATTGTACTAAGAGTTGGATAGCTTCCGAGCTAAGGCTTTGTGTAATCCGAACTATATTTCCACTTGTATGATAATACAGAGATGGGGTTTTAGGCAGGTGCTTTCCCCAGGTAAATTCTTCTGTGTTATGTGTGATTTATTCCTTCTTATCATTTATATGTGTTCTTATTGACGTTGCTCATGGTTGATTAAAATTCCACTAAATTGTTTGTAGAAGTAGATCAAGTGTTTTGCTTTAGTACATTGCATTATCAAGTTGATTTACAGTGGAAATTTCTACATGGTATCGGAGTTAGCTGATTTAGAAAAAGTTCTACATGGTATCAAAGCTAGCTCATTTGTAGGAAAAATTCTACAAAATTCTACATGGTATCAGAGCACAGGTGATCAAGGAGAGAACAATATATTGAGAAAAGATTTCAAAGTTTTGAGTTTTGGGCCGAGATTTTGCAGAGAAGATTTGAAAATTTATGTACAAAATTTTTCAGAAATAAATAGCAGATTTGGATTCCTTGTAACAAAAAAAGAATTGGTTGAATCGGAGTTCTGATGAGGGAGATATCATTGATTTAAAATCAACTATTTTTCTAGAAAATTTCGTGACGGTGGGAAAGTGAAAATAGATTGGTGTGCTAGCCAAGACTCTGTATGCACTTGAGGTAAAAGATGTATGCAAATGTTAGAGACTTGTTGGTTGAGAGGGAGAGTATATTACCTCTCAACATGCAGCGTTAGAAAAAGTCTTAGACAATTGTGGAGGAGCCACGATTGGTGCAACAGCTTCAGGAGGTTGTGGAGCAGCCACAACAGGGGAAGCTGAGAGGAGATCGAGTGGAGGCATCCACTCATGTAGAGACCTCCAGTAGGGGGAAACTTCGAGCCAGGTGGGTAGAGGGATCACATGCAACCATACCTCCAGGTAGGAGGTGGGGCGATGTGGAGTAATCGTCCCAAGGAGGAGGGGTAGGATCCTTGAGGTACCCAACCTCTTGAATGATACCTTGCTACAGGAGCCCCGGTGTGGAGTAGCAGGAACTGACTGATTGGGTAGATACAGATGCAGATGGAGCGGCAGAGAGAGCTACAGTGCAGGGAATCCTAGGACAGTGCAGAGCATACAGGCTGCAACAATGCGAGAGACACAAGTGTGTTTCACAGTGCAAGGTAGCACAGAGAAGGGCGCAACGGTGCGCGATGCATGGAGATGTTGCAGTAGTGCAGAGGTCAAAGAGGGAGCACTTATCAGCAACAGGTAGAGCTTCAACATCAGAGTACCTTTCTAGCCCAACAGAGATGTCAGTTGGGAGATTTTTTTATTTCAAGAGTTGTTGGAGCAACCACACTTGGTAGATGTGTTGCATGCAGAACATTCCAGAGGTACAAGATCAGGTTCGAGAGGAAGCCTTTCTTGTTGAGAGTGAGTGTTGAAAATTGGCAACAAGAAATTGCTAAAAATAGAAGTGATAAAAATAGCACTACTAAAAATAGTAGTTTGGGCATCAGTGCTAGATTGGGCAACAGAGAATGAAAAATGGAAGTGCTAAAAATAGATGTTCTATTTTTAGCATTTTAAGTTGGATTCCTATTTTTAGACAGTCCTTGGTCTAAAATAGGTAGTGAAATTTGAATTTGGTCTTACCAGCAATTTGAATATTAATTAATTAATTCTCCATGAGCTAATTAGTTAAGGAAAATCAAACTTGAAGTCCTTGTGAGAACATGCAATAATTTCTCCACTCACTGGGGAATGTGTCCTTGATTTGCTCCACTGATTAAGGAATTAAGGATGAGTTCTATATTGAGAGGATCAGTTGACTTAGTTTAACTTAGTCAAGTTCAGTTAGATT
>APFE031171809.1:32139-91799 GCA_000404065.3 Pinus taeda | reverse complement strand
TGCGTCATTATGCTGGGGGCATGCGAACTTATAACAAGCATAGTTTTTCGTTTCAAGCTTGTGTAAACATGAAACTGACTCCAAGCAGAGTTCTCCATGGTTCAAGCTTGTGTAGAAATGAACCCATACCCATTTTACATCTCGTGATTGCTGTCTTTATCCACTAAATTCTGTTAGATGAGCCTTGGTTGTTTTCATCCCATCGCCACCATCTCTTTGGCCGATCATATGCTTTCACTTGCTTGTTTTTCCTTTCCTGAGGAACTGCAACAATGAGTGGTTGTATTAGCCAGCCTCTTGACCATTACATGTTTTGAGCAGTTCCACCATTGCTGGAACTAGTTGCTACCCTTTATACCACTCGTTCCTCTAGGACGAGTCACCTTTAAGCTCTTTTCTAACTCGTAAAATATGAAAAGATTGCCGAGTATTTTTCCCCTTTTTGACTCGTTAAAGAGAATAAAAATGGTGGTCTACTTTCAGTTCTTTTCTGACCGTGAAAAGATGAAAAGATTGTCGGGCCCTTGTCATTTTAGGCTTGTTAACGGTTACAAAACGACGTGATTTCAGTCGCTTTTTTACTTTTTCAGGTCGAAGTTACTAATCATGAAAAGTACTCCTCGATCGTAATGGTCGGGTGGTTCTTTCGAGCATTGTTTTATACTTTTTCAGGCTCGAGAGACACAACTTTACGAAAAAGGACACCCCTAGAGTTTACTTTTCTGTTGTCTTTTCAAACTCTCTAAACATGAAAAGATGCCGAGTTTTTCCTTTGTCAGACTCGTTAAAACTTGATGACATTGGATTTCGTCGAAATGACATTTTACAAGCATATGCTATCCCCGTCAATCTTGTTAATAAAAATAATTGGGGTACTCGCCAGAAATGGTGGGGAAAATGGAACCAAAATCATTGTCGTGTCGGCAGTATGTCGCTCTTGAACATGGCACTTGTCTGCATTCGTGTCTGGGTGGGGACATCTCATCTCGTGTTTCACTTGCCTCTGTGGGTTTGGGTGATCCTGTTTGACCTCTCATCTGCTCTTTGTCTTGTCACCATGACCTCTGATTGATTGATGTCAAATACTGCCAAGTCCACTGTCGTGCCGTCGATATGTTCAAGAGAAGTTGACCTCTGCGGAATAACAACCTCCCTCAGATAACTCACATAATCCTGATTCACAAAAACATTATCTTCCTCTGTCTCACGTCGATGATGTGGGAAACACTATGGCCCACCTTCGATCAAGGTCACTTCCTGTCGACTTCAACTCATTATCCAGGAAGCTGATCTAGAGATTCCCTTCTAGTGCCTTGGAGCCTGCATGCCTCAATGGCAGGTTCTTCGCATTCGACGTGAGGTTTTCATCATTGGCCTTCGATCGGATGATTCTACGGGTGTTCGACACCGGCTCACTGATTCACACGCCGTAGATTGTACCGGTAGTACCTTGAGGGCCATTGTCATTATTGGTGGTACCTCTCGTGTCTGTTAACAGCTTTCATCATTGGCTGGTAATCAGACGATGTTCCTGCATGTTCGACTTCGACTCCTATATTTGCATGCTTGAACTTGTACTTTGCTCGGAACGAGATGGAGTGCAAAACCCTGGATTTTTTCTGTTGGGATCCAGGCTGCGATTTTGTGGATTATTATGATTATTACATGACTCATTCACTAGATGGTTGCGACCATGCCTGAGTCTATTTATCGATCCTCACTGGGTGGCTGCGCCCATACCTTGGGTCTAGATTATTGTGTACTCTTCTATGGATGGCTGCACCCATACCACATATATCATGTATTTGAGATATCAGTTGTACTTCTCCACGCAGGTTTTCTGGCGGCAGTGTTTTTGGTTGGACATGTTCTCATAAAACATTTCACCCCTCTCTCTCTCGGGCCTCATGCTTTAAGGGGCATCTGTTACAGAGCAATTTGTCACCGTCCCTACTACCCCTCTCCCGTATCTTGGAGGACTCATTCCGGGACCTATGAGAAGTGACATGGCCTACAAACACTTGCATTGCATTCCCTTGAACATAAGCTTTGTTTGCCCTGAAGACATCTCCTGCTAAAAAACCCTAAAAATAGCTCTTTTTCCATTGGTGCGGTTCCATAGTGCAGCCCTCGCGCCAAGGGGAAAATCCTCCAAAGAGGGCGTGCCAGTTGGAGCTCTGTCATAGGGTCGTACCCGCGCCAACCATAATCATAGGTGTTTTTTAACAAACAAACGGCGGAAGTTTCATCCTAACAAATTCTTAGACTGCTATCTATCTTGAGTTGGGTGGTTTGGCTACGAATTTCCATAGAGAGGAAGTGGTTTGCCACCTCTCATTGAAGCTTCCTTGATGATATGACCAATCCCATGATGATCCCAACTCCCCTTCCTCCATCTATAAAAGCTTGTCCATTTTCCTTGGCAAGCTAGTTCCAGAGTTCCAGAGTTCCAGAGATTGAGAATTGTCAAGTTTCCAAGAGCTTCATGCTGCAAGAGCCTTTTTTATTTCCATAAGGCCAAATCCAAGCAAGGAGATTATTGTCCAAGAACCAAAGAGAGAGGCTTGTCCTTATTCCCGACAGGCTTTGCGAGACATGTGCTGCTGACTACCTGCCAAAGGAGAATCCAACGTCAGAACTTTGGTTGTATTCTTCTTTGATTAAGTATTAATGAACGACTATTGGTTATGGTTCCACTCTTGTTATTATTTGTGATGATGATGAGTTATATCCTTTCTGACTGATATATAGTTGCATATATTGGATTTTATGCTTGTGTTTGTGTCGTTTCTTGTATGTGCAGGTGTCTATTCACGAAGATCGTGAGGACTGTGATCTGCCAGAGCAAAGGAACGGGAGCACCACCTCTTCTACAAACAATAGCGTTGGAATCCAGGTAGGCCTTCATCACTGTTCTGTTAATTTTCAATTAGGAACTTGCGCTATAGTGTTTGATGATTGTTGCTAGACCTGGTCTAGGCTAGTAGGGATCACCTCTGTCTGCAGAGGGGATTTACCTCCTCAACAAGCACCGACAACATCATCAAACTTTAAAGTACTAGATCCAGACATAGAGTTACTAATGGCCATTACTAAACCATTCCACCTTTCTGGTAATGAGCACAAGAATAATAGAGCTCTAACTTCATCATCAAAGTTTACCCCTACAGAGCATAACTGACTTGTAACAGTATTAAAATCATTTAAATGGTCTGCAACAGATCCACCTTCTCACATCTTCATATTAAATAATTGTTTCATAAGAAATACCTTGTTTGAGGCCAAGGGTTTTTCATATAGTTTCTCCAACGCCTTAATCAAACCCTTTGTCGTTGTTTCCTTCGAAATGTTGAAGGCAACCGACACTGTGAGGCACAACCGTATTGTTCCGAGTGCCTTTCTATCGAGAAGGTTCCATTCTTCATCTTTCATACCCGTCGGCATCTTTGCTTTTCCGCCCAATGGTAGGTATAGATCTTTCTGATACATATAAGCTTCCATCTGCATCTTCCACAGTGAGAAATTTTGGCCGTTAAATTTCTCAACCCTAAACTTACCATCTTCCACCATTGCTCCCACTCGAACGAGGAACCCTTCTTTCCTGCGATTTTATCAGCCAAATAGACCTTCGGCTCTGATACCAGTTGTTAGAAAATTATATATTACGGAGAAATGGAACACATAAAATATTGCAAAAATATAAACAGAGAAAACACATAAAACAAGAGAGACTCAAATATACGTGTTTCACCCAGTTTGGGCTACATCCACCCTGAACAGCCAGTCCTTCCTTTCTATTATCTAGCAAAATGAAGAGACACAACCTACAACAGATCCGCTGTAATATCCTCTGTTTTCTCTCACAGTCTCACCTCTCTGCTTCTCGCTCGAATAATACACATACATTACACAAACTCAATACAACGCCCTCATATGAAGAGATAGGTTGCCTTCTAGGGCAAAAAACCCTAAACTAAACATAAGTTCTACCGTCAGATCATATGCCTAATGAACGGCCCAAATTGACTAAAAATTACTATACTTTACAAGGCAATTTTACATCTGTTTTTAGCTTCGGGGGCGCTGCCCCCGAGCCCCTGCCGGGGGACAACTGGCCCCTGGACCCCCCAGCCAGGGAGGATCGGCCCCCTTGGACCCTCGTGGGGGGGACAAGTCCCCCCCGTACCCTCCCGCGTGGAGGGGTGTACAAACTTCTTGGGGTATACATCCGGCTGAAAACAAAGACCTCTGAACAATCATGCTCCACACACAACCGATGATCACCGAGGGGTACACATGCCTTGCCAGGTCTTACAGTAGTATGCCCATTTACATGCAATAATTTTGACTTCATTAAATTTTTTTTTTTATTGCTGCTGCGATTCTGATCCATCCTCTCTCAATTTGATTTGCTCAAAAGCTTCTATCAAACCGCTTCGACCATGAGCCCGACGAGAACCTCATACATTCCAGCACCGGTGGCCTCATGTAGTAGAAAACAAACAATTTTCGAAGCCTCATGAACAATTTTCTTCTGATGACCTGCATGCATCCCACACCTACTCCATCTTTCAACACGACATAGAACACACAGGAAATATCCCTTATCGATTCCCTACGAAAAAAGCTTCGAACAAAATCAACCTTGAATTTTAATATTACCAAAGGTATCTCTCAACCTTCTTTAAACAGCTGCATGAATCCCGAACAATTCGTCAGCATGTTCCAAACCGGTAAGTATCATAAATGCACTGCGATCCTTGGCAGTTATGGCACTATCTTCCGCACATTCTCCTTGAGGTTCTTCCACGTATGATTGTTCCATCATTATAACCAGATCTGGAAAAAAGGCTGCATTGATCTCATCAGGCACTATAAACCCCTGGCATCAAAGAATCCCTTTGAAGCCAATATCTGGCTCTGATACCAGTTGTTAGAAATTTACTACATAACATAAATAATTACTGAGAGGAATAAATATAAAACTAACCAACAACAACCATAAACACATAAACACAAATGTTTATCTGGGAAAACCCCAAATCCGGGGAAAAACCCAACCTAATAATATCTTATTAGCATTGGCCAAAACCCTGGCCAATCCGACCAAGTGAGCATTCACCTCTCACCTCCAGGTATTGCATTACAATGAAGTCCTTCCAGCCTTTTATAAGATCCATTACATATAATACCACGAGTAGAATACTATGGGTGCACAATACCATGTGCCCCAAAGCCATCACTGTTTAACCTCGTCAACTTTGACTCTATCCCGAGTCAAGTTTACCTAACAAGCATGGTTTATTGTCACAACTATTAAACTAGAAATTGCATTGAGAGGTGCAAAGGAACACTCAAAAGAGGAGCCGAGAGTGTGGAAGGAAACTATCTCCTTGTGCTACATGTCGGGGTACATAATCAATGTCACCTTATGGGGTGCACAATGCCACACTGAAGGGGAAAACCTTTCTAACCTCCAGGCCTCAGGAACCACTCTAGTGCTTGCTATCAAAACGGGTCGTGTCAATGGATGCGATCTCTACTTGAGTCTTACTTTTTTATAACATCCACTTATGTTATAGATGATAACACATCCAACAAAATGACATGGATTATGGGCATCGACAAGTGGTTTTCCATTTGTATGTTATGATACCAAGTTTTGAAATCGGATAAATAAACAAGGATAATGACTTTTTTCTATCCTTTTAAAGATATAATAAAGTTTGATAATCAATTTGACTATTGCGACAACACTCCAGACCAAGTTATCTCTTAATGGGTCTAATTTGATTATTTCCCCAAAGATTGGTGTTAGACTTGAGTCAACTCAGGCTTCGAGGAGTTTGGTAAAGTGGCAATTAAAAGACCGGTATAGTGGTAGTGGGAGAAATACCTCAACTCTAATCCAAAATAAAGGGGGACTAGACTTATAACCTAATAATATATACTTTCAAGTTTCAACCATATCATAACAGAGAACTAACGATCTTAGGAGAAGAGTGGCTCACCTATTTAAATTGGTTTTCACTGATCTTTTTTCCATCTCATTGGATGTCAAAACTAAATGTTTGCGATGAGAATACAGTATGGTTTCCAAGTTTGAGAAAAAAATAGTAAGAACTAGAACTGAGCCAAGAACGACGATAACCAAAAGTTGTCATGGATTGTCAATCCATCGTCTTGACCCTCTTGGTCTAAAATGTTGTACAATTTGTCTATCCACATAGTAAAATCGCCTTCCCTACCCTATACTTCGAGTCCAATATGACCCAAAGCAGAGATTAAGAGTTATCCTTCCTTGAATCCTAGTCGACAAAAGAGAAGGATTATTGCATGTATCCACCTCCTTGTTCATGGTTTGTCGCAAGGCATTTGAGGGATGTTCCCCATACTTCCAGCATTTCCCTACAATAGAGTTTTCACCTTTGTTTATAGTGCTATAATAGCTGCGACCTAGAGCTTTGACATACTCCAAGGGACTTCAAAAATCTCCATGTGTTATACAATCACCACCCTCTAATAACTCAATTTTATGACCATGAGTGACTTTACCATTCAAGCTTAGAGGTGAGTGGATAATGGTGGAAACCATCTTGTAGACTAAATCAACAACCCATTTCAAATTTGTGGAAGTCTAATTCGCTATCATGGTGAGATAAATATCATTATATGTAGTAGACAATCAACGGGATAGCTATATTGGGATTCTATATTTTTGAAACACGACTCAAAATTAAACCCTAAAATCAAGCTACGATCTCTAACATTGACCATGTGTTGAAATTGATTTTAAGATTTCACATTTCAGAGAATGGTTAAAATATTCAAGAGTTACACTAAATGATACAAGAGTTCATGGTAGTGTAGACTCCCACGCATTGAATATAGAGGACAACTCTAAGAGTGCAACTTCCTCTTCATTGAATAATCCTCGTCTCTAAAATATGCATTCAATGATTCAATTTGTGTTGGTGCTAGATGTGAAGAAGATCAACCTCAGTGGCATCGTTTGGCAATCAAAATTTTGGTGGTTGTCCTCTGTTTCAGTTCATATGTGGCAGTTCATAAATTCACCTTGCTGTCACACGTGGTTATCGAGCCAGTTCATTTGATTAATTTACATGCGAGAAGACAGATTAGAGGAAATTTCATCCTAAAAGTCCCCATGAAATTTTCATGTAATTTCCATGTCATAACATGTAAACCAATCAAAAAATTTTAAATTTGAAAAGAGGTACATGTAAATATTTTGGAGCGAAAAGAAGAAAAATTGTTTTTTTAATTGTATTTTTTGCTTATCTCCTTATAGGTTTACTCAAATTTCAAATGTAGACACTCGTTGGATGCATAATTAAATTCCACATCCAACGCGTACCCATTATGCATACTTTTGAAAAAACTCACATTGATCAAAATTGAAGATACGTTAAAAAAACGTGTTGATGTATCTTTTAACGTATCTTCAATTTTTATCAATGTGGGTCTTCTCAAAAGTATGCATAATGGGTACTTATTGTATGAAAAGTTTAATTTTGCATCCAATGAGTGTCTACACTTGAAATTTGAGTAAACCTATAAGGAGATAATTCAAAAATAGAATTAAAAAAAAAATTAGTTTTTTATTTTCCCTCTAAAATTTTTAACTCTTATTTTATTATTTTAACTAGTATTTTATTATTTTTCCTTAGGAGGCCACTTTTAGGCTGAAATTTACTCTAATTTCCTCTAATGTCTTGAATTTACTTACTGCTCTCTTGAATTTATATATGATCATTCTTCGATTGCCTTGGCATGTTTACATTGTTGTGTGATGATGTCACCAGGCCCCTGCAATTCTCTGAGATGTTCTTGTGATTGAATCTTGTGAAACATAGCAATGACCTCCACACCTACCGAGAATGCTCATGAGGAAGGAATTTCTATCACCACCAAGGAATTTGTTACGACAGATCCTGAAACAAATGTCGAGGAGCCCAAGGCCCCTAAGAATGCAAAGGCTCCCAAAGGGTCCAACATAAAAGAATAGGCGGTGATATTTTGGTGCAAAAATAGGGAAAAAGTAATGATGAATTCAACTGTTGCATTATCCAGATCAATGTTGGGAAGCAATTGTCCCTCTGCAGCAAAAAAATCTTTCAGCGTCAATATAGAAATCTTGTTAAACATGTGAAAGATATTGTCAACAAAGGCACTATATAAGGACCCTGTGGGGTGCTAGATAATATGTTATAAGGCTCGTTTCAAAGGAAGGAAATAAGGAAAGTTTTTAGTACCCATTTCCTCGAATCTGGTCTTTGTATTCATTAACCAAAGAAGCTCCATATAAGGTTTCGCGGTCGCTCAACTATCTCACATAGTTACCACCTCTTCTCCTTTGTTTCTTGTGAGACTATTTGCCTCCCATTCAGAAAAATGGAGTCCACAACTAATGTTCAATTGAATATCGATGAGAATGGTTAGGTTATTCAAATCAAGTAAAGTTTTGATTTACAAGAAGAAGAAGAAGTGAAGGAATTATGTATGTCCGTTTTTAATGTGCCCAAAGAGTTATCGGTGGTGAAACCTGAAGAATTCACTCCTTAGTCCATTTCCATCGACCCCTATCATCACTAGAGATCTGTGCTCTATGACATGGAGTGTTAAAAACTTCAAGTTACTCACCGATTTCAAAAAATAATCAACGGACTCAAGTTTGAGTCAGCGGTTGTGAAGGAGTTAAAGAAGCATGAATGATGAATCTGAAGCATCTACCATGAGTTCCTTGACTACAAGGAAGAAACCTTGGTGTGGCTCATGGATTTCGATGCAATATTTTAGGGGCCTTGGTATTGCAGCAAGAATGCTACAACTCCCAAGGCTAATGACTTTTAATTATCAACCCGGAGTTCGTACAACCGTAAGAGGTATCGGCACTATATGTGCAACATACAATGTGTCCTTCCTTTGCTGTCAAGATGTGATGGAGTGCATGTACTGAAACCAAATCCTAAACTAATTCCAGAAAAAGAAATGCTCGAAATGGAAACCTTAAACTATCGCAAGAAATAAAGTACAAGGAAAGAAACATATTCTAATTACATAAAGATCATGAACTAAATGTAAACGAAAACTAACTTAACCCTATTTATCACATGTGATGATTTAAACTAATTAAGCATGGAGTCTGATCTAGGGAGTATTAACTGCTATGTGCATGTGTGAATATAAAAGAACTCTTTTTTTAATATTTTTGTTTTATAAATGCAAATGCTAATCCACACTTGTTCTTTGGCAGGGGAGACAGGTATGGAGGAAGAGGGTTAAAATGGTCTTGATAGCATGGAGGCTAAGTAGAGGCCTAATCCCATATTCAATGATGAATTCTCTTAAATCGGGCTCAAAACAGGCCGATACAGGATTTCCTACACAATGTACTATTTCTCCTACACGATCCCCTATTTTACTACAGGATGTTACATATTTACTATATGAAATTATAATTCATCAAATGCTTAAGAAAATCAAATTCAAATTGGATGGGAAAATTTTTGTTATTGAATAGGATGTCTTAGGGCTCCATTCCAAGTGGAATCACTCAAAAAGACCTATGTTAATCCATGCTAAAAAATAGCAGAAAATTACTAGTCTAAAAATCAGAAATTTGAGAACTAATGAGTTAGTAAATCCATAAAATGTCTAACCTAATCAATTGAAAATGAAATGGAGTAAATTTTGTTATGAAATAGAATGTTTTTTTGATCTAATACAAGTGGAATCAACTTGATTGAAGCTCGTTAGCATGCTCTAAAAAAAAACAGAAATTTACTGCTAGTTGCCACAAAGGAGTTCCAAAAATCTAGTTTTGGGAATAAGAAGACTAATCCAAGTAGCTCAATGATTAGTATGACCTTCCAAATATTTTCCAATGTTTAAATTATGCTTGTGATCTTGCAAAAGAACTTACATCAACCATCTAACCCAATCGTACAACAAGAAATCATTAATACTAAATGCATAAGTGGAAAGAAACAAAAACAAGAGAAACATGTGAATAAGAAGTGAAATGAAGGAAATAAAATGATACAAAAGGGCTCTGAGGCTCCTAGGATGGCCAAGCCCAAAGAAACTTAGAGATCTATGGAAGAGAACAATATTTAGAAGTTGAACATGACACCAATATTCATTATTTCTATCAAGATAGTTACATCCCTACAAGAAAATACAATGGAGTTGTAGAAATACGAGTTCTCTCCACAAGAACACTAATGAAAAATCTCTCCTTAGAGGCAAATTTGACTTGTTACTTATATAAAATGATTAGGAATCATTCCCCATGAATGGAGGAAGCTTTCCCCACCAAACTCCCTTGATTAGTGGATCTAGTTCCCAATACTAGGAATCTGCATTAAATGGTAGGGAACACATTCCTAGATTTTCTCAATCATTGGAGTTCCACAATTTGTGCCATAATTCCATAATATCTTGTTGATTTATTATTTAATAGTGATCCTCCTATAGTAGGGAGAAAGTCCCTAAATTATATCCTCTTCTAAATCTTCATAATTTGTCCAATATTCTCATAATATTCCACAAAAATAAATAATATTAGGCATAAATATGAAATGATTCATAAAAATTCCTAATGTATATATTAAAGTTAAAAATACATTAACTAATGCAAAATGAGAGGTTTAGTGTGCTGAAGGATGGTCATAGGCTTTAATTTATGTTTAATTTAGAGGCATGGGCCTTAATTTATGTTTAATTTAGAGGCCCATCATACCCCCTGCTAAAAGTGTTGCTTATCCTCTGAGCAACTTAGTGACCTCATTGTGCCTCATTTATGGCCTTGGTGGCTTCTCTCTTGTGCATTAAGAATCTTGGCTATAAGTTCTACAAGGACAAGCCCAAAAACATATTTGTGCAAAGAAAAATCCTTGTTTCTTGAGACCATTAGTTTTTCTTCTTCCCCTTATTCAAGATGGTTCTTGAATATTTTTTCAGTTTGACAAGGTTTTCCACATCCTTATCAACCTTCTACTATCTTGTTCCACCATTTGGAAACCTCTGAAACCTTCAAAATGTTTTTAGATGAGAACTAGGACATCCTGTAGTAATTCTTGTCAAAACTACAGGAAACCCTTTTTTAGCATAAATGATAGTCTGAGCCTAGGACATGCCCTTGACTTGACTCCCATGCCTTTCTCTCATTTCTATAACATATTTTAGGCCTTGGAAAAAAGCTAGAAAGAGATTAAAGACCTCTTGGATAGTCTATTTTCATCACTGCAGTTTGATTTCTATTTTGATGGTGGATGCCTCATTTCCTTTTGTTGCCTTCTTCTTCTCTCTTGTGGCCTAGATGGTTACCTAATGGCTGATCCAGGTGGACATTGGTGGGCACCTACCTATTCCACTTGGAACCCCAACACTGTCTCTTTTGGTTTTTCGATTTCCTTAATTGTAGCACAGTTTACTATTTTTGGCAGTTTTTTGGGTCCTGAACTTCGAGACCTGTTTTGAAGCCCTAAACGACGTTTTTAGGGAAAACAAAGAGATTGAAAATGTCTCAAACTAGTTAACTCATTTGTTTCGGCCTTCTCTTTGAGATATTCGAAACAAGGTATTATGATAGCCAAACAAAGATTGTATACGAAAGTTACGACCCCGGGAAGTTGATGTACCAATTTACCCAAACAGGGCCCATAGTTTTGGTGCTTCATCTCCTAGGGTTAGGTTTTTGGATGTTTAGGGTTTTCCATTGTTTCTTAATAATAAATAGGCCTTTGAGCCTCATTGTAACATAGTTCAGAGGCATGTAGCCACCACATCTCTCCTCAAAGATAAGCTACCATCGCCTGAGCTATCTTATTTCCATTATGTTTATAAACATAGTTCAATATTTTTCCATTAATGAAATGAAGTGTTTTTCTACCACATCTCTGTGTTTATGATTATATCTGTAAGTTGTTGCGTTCCTATTTAAGTTTAGATTAGTGCTATAAGAGTGGTTTTCTCTTTCTTTGTTTTTTTAGCATGTCTCCAACGAGGTCAGAGTATAAGGAATTAGGGCTCGATCTGGTTGAACCATTGCAAGATCAGCAATGCAAAACTCGATGACCTCCCATGGTGGAAGAGACGAAAGACGAGGGGGCAGGAGATCCTTTCAAAATGTTACTCGAAGAAGCTCTCAAGCGACAGAGGGATGCAATGATGGATAACTTTTCCCAGATTCTTCGACGGCTACCCACAGGCGATGCATCTTCATCCAACATCCACTCTGGAGGCGTCACTCCTTTTAAGTTACAAGTTAACTTCGATATTCCCGTATTCGAAGGCCTGATAGATGCAGACGTCATAGATAAATGGTTAAATCTATTGGAAGGATATTTTTCAGTTCATGACTTTTCCAATTGGGAAAATATTATGTTTGCACTTCTCAAAGCCGCCTCACATGTCAAGGACTGGTGGGAAACCTACTGTGAACAGAAGGACGAGAGTGAATCCTCGCTATTTTCAGCTACACCCACTTGGAATTCTTTCTGAGACGCCATCAAGGAACAATATTACCCTATCAAGAGCTACGAAGATAAATACATAAAGTGGACCACGCTATGTTAGGGAAGAGACCAAGATGTGTCGGAGTTCACAAATACTTTCCATACCCTTTGCACGAAGCTCGGTATTAAGGATACTGAGTGGAATTTGGTGCTCAAGTACCGCGGTTGTCTACACAAGTACATCCAGGACGAGATGGAGTTCCTAAACATTTCCTTGCTCTGCATGGCGTATTGTTACGCTGTAAATATTGAGAAGAAGTTTAAACAGAAGAAGCGAGACTTTGGAGCTACAAATCCAAAGCAAGGAAAAGGCGCCCCCAAACCACAGAAAAAGGGACCAAGCCAAGGCTGGGCTACCCAGGACAACCTGTCAAAGCCACAAGAAAAGAATAACACCATGAAGACGAAGAAAGCCACAAGTGAGCATCGGAGAAAGCAGTCACTGGTGGCTGAGCTGAAGGCTTCCGAATCAGACGCAGGTTCTGACTCTGAATCAGAACCTGATAAGGGGATTGACAAAGGGAAGTAGATTATTGATGCGGAGCCCAGTGCCACCGTGGCCACCACAAAGATCCAGAAAATTGAGCCTGAAGATCCAGAGGAGGGGGAACGCCTCTTCCACTCACAGATGTGGGTGAAGGGTTCTCCGCTATAGTTAATTATCGAAAATGGGAGCCAAAAGAACCTCATTTTAGCAGAAGTTGTGAAGCGACTGGGCCTAAAAACTACAACACATCCACAGACATACACCATTGGGTGGCTTCACCAAGGATGAGATCTTCGCGTCAGCCAACAGTGTCGCCTTCCTTATAGCATCAAGCCCTTCGGGATGAAGTATTGTGTGACGTTGCTCCTCTTGAAGTTTCTGATGTATTGTTAGGACAACCATACTTGTTGAAGCGACATGTTGTATATGAGTCTAGATCTCACTCTGTGATTATTACTATGGCTAATAATTTGTACATGATACCGAAGGTAGCCCCACCTAGCGCCATCTCTTTGATCATTGCAAAGCAATGCAGTAAGATCATTTCCCAAACCAGGAAATTCGTTTTCCTTATGGTTCGCCCCCAAAGCAAGAAGAAGATTGTGGCCACGACTTCAAAGCAGGGCTCCTCTGCACAACAACAACAGATGGACAAGGTCGTGGAGGAGTACAGGGATATTTTCGCCTCACCCACAGGGATACCTCTACACTGTCAAGTCAAGCACTCCATTGATTTGACCCCGGGCGCACCGCTGCCCAATGGACTGATCTATCGACACTCTATTCTGGAGAACGATGAGATCAAGAGGTAGATTCAGGAACTTCTGCAAAAAGGGGACATCAAGCCAAGCTCATCACCCTGTGGAAACCTGATTGTGTTGGTACATACGAAGGATGGGACCTAGAGACTCTGCATTGACTATCGATCACTAAACAAGATCACTGTCCGAAATAGGTACCCAATCCCGCGGATTGATGAACTTCTAGAGCAGCTCAAGGGGGCCGAATATTTCAGCAATATTGACTTGAAGTCAGGTTATCACCAGGTGCCTATTGAATCCTTCGGTGTGTGGAAGACTGCCTTCAAATCCAAGGAGGGCCTTTTCGAATGGTTGGTCATGCCATTCATAATGATGAACACCCCTGCAACCTTCATGAGACTGATGGACGACATCTTGTGGCCCTTCACCAATGCATTCGTGGTGGTGTATCTAGATGACATCTTGATCTTCATCAAGAGTTGGGAAGAACACATCCACCATATTCAAGAGGTCCTTCAAACCCTTCGACAACACAAGCTGTGTGCTAACTCGGAGAAATGCACCTTTGGCCTGACCCAGGTTGAATATCTGGGGTACATCATTAATGAGCATGGTGTACATGTGGACCCATCCAAGATACAAGTCATTCAATATTGGCCAGCCCCAACCACTCTAATAGAGCTCTGCAGGTTTTTTGGTCTTGCCAATTTCTACTGCAGGTTCGTGTTGGGGTTCTCTCATATCGCTTGGCCTTTAAGTAAAGTCACCAAGGGCGGAGCGAAAGCAAAGTTATTTTGGTCGGAAACTCAGTAGTGAGCGTTCTCCGAGTTGAAGAATCGTCTATTTTCTGCATCAGTGCTAACATTACTAGACCTGCCACAACCATTTGAGATTGAGACAAATGCCTCCGACTATTCTATTGGGACAGTTCTTACTCAACATGGGAATCCTACACTACTTGTGCCATTTCCAAACCAACCATCAAGATGCAAGGCCTATTTAATCCTCTACCTACTCCTAGCCGACCTTGGGAATCTGTCTCCATGGATTATATGTAGGGCCTTCCTTCTACTAAGCATGGCAACGATTGCGTTTTCGTGGCCATCGACAGATTCTCTAAGATTACCATCGTGGCGGCCTACAAGAAGAGTATCTCAGCAGAGGCCACTGCTAAGCTCTTCTTCGAGCGAGTGTGGGTACACACTTTGGGATCCCAAAGTCCATTATCTCAAATCGAGACAACAGATTCCTGGGTGCATTTTGGTCAAGTCTCCGGTTGATGCTGGATACAAAACTCACTAAGTCCACGACTTTCCATCCCCATACTGATGACCAAACAAAGGTTGTCAACAGAATGATCATACACATTTTGTGCATGTACAACTCGAAGCATCCATGCACATGGGATGAAAGTCTCCCCTATGTCCAACACAGCTACAACATAGCTCTCCATAGCTCAACAGGCCACAACCCCTTTCAGGTAGGGCTAGGATTTCAACCATTATGCCCCATTGATGTGGCCATACAATTTACAGCCACTCAGGTAGATTCAACTCACGTGCAGTCTGAACCTGAAAGGGCTAACAACTTCATTGAGTGCATTCAACAAATTTTCCAATAGGTCCATGATATATTGGAGAGATCCAATGCTAAGTACAAGTAGTGCCATGATCAACATCGAGTGTCACACAAGTTCCAAGTGGGCGACAAAGTTTGGCTTCATTTGCAGAAAGAGCGCCTTGCTGGGCCCCACCGCAAGCTTTGCCCACTCCAATATGGGCCATACACCATTACCAAGGCCATCGGTGACAATGCCTTCGAGCTCTACATCCCAACATTCCTTGGTTTGCACCCAGTGTTCAATGTAGATTTCCTTCAGCCATACTTCCCACCATTGTTGGACACATTTGGCATTGCAGAACAAATCACACCAACAGAGCTAAACCCAGACTGCATGGAATAGGCCACCGCTGATTGGATCATGGAGACATAGATCAAGAGCACTCGCCAGCAGAAGATCCAACTATATCGGGTTGTCAAAGCTGGCCAACTCCTTCACCAAGGCAAGTGGCTCACTAGGGACCAAGTTCAGCAGAAGTTTCCCCATCTCATGGAGGCACTCAACGCAATGGGGACCATTGCTTCCTAAGGGGGGAGAATGATCTAGGTGGATATTGGTGGCTACCTGCCTATTCCACTTGGACCCCCAACACTGTCTCTTTCAATTTTTCAGTTTCCTTAATTGCAGCACAATTTACTATTTTTGGCAGTTTTTAGGGCCCTAAACTTCTAGAGCCATTTTGAGGCCCTAAACGGCGTTTTTAGGAAAAACGGAGAGATCGAAAACATCCCAAACTAGGGCACAAGTTTGTTCTCACCATTCTCTTTTGAAATCTTCGAGACGAGGTATTATGATACCCAAACAAAGATCGTATGCCAAATTTACGACCCCAGGAAGTTGATCTACCAATTTACCCAAACGAGGCCCATATTTTTGGTGCTTCACCTCCTAGGGTTAGGTTTTTGGATGTTTAGGGCTTTCCATCATTTCTTAATAATAAATAACCCTGTGAACCTCATTGTAACAAAGTTCAGAGGCATGTAGCCGCCGCATCTCTCCTCAAAGATAAGCTACCATCACCCGAGATATCTTATTTCCATTATGTTTGTAAGCATAGTTCAATATTTTTCCATTAATGAAATGAAGTGTTTTTCTGTCACGTCTCTGTGTTTATGATTATATCTGTAAGTTGTTGCATTCCTATTCAAGTTCGGGTTAATGGCCTTAGAGTTCTCTATTTTGATTAGGTCTCTCTTAGGCACTATCATTTTGGGTTTTAGCACAATGTTTTCTTTATTCCTTCTTGTAGTAGCATTATGTCTTCCTGTTGTAGTCATTTCTTCTTCCTTCAGAGTCTTCTAACTATATGGTAGTGATGACAAATGATGTAGAGGGTTTGGAGGATGATGTTAGGGCTCAGAGGGAGTAATGTAGGCTTGTGAAAATGGAGAGGATACTCTGTTTGATTTTTCAAGAAATTTCCAGGGTGAGATAGGTTTTGTTCTTGAAACTATGAAATGGGATGGATGAATGATGGATAGATAGTGAATATGAAGTGGTTGGAGGGCTTAGAGTGTTGTGGTGAATTGGCCTTTGCAAAAATTTCTTCTTTTAACTGTTGTCCTCATTCCTTGAAATCATCACCCTTCATAATTTGACTTTTCAACATTGCATGAGTGAAGGAGTGAGTTGCAATTAACTAGTTGAAGGCCACTGAGACTGCTATCCCATCCTTAGCTTATAAAACCTCATCTCTCATGCATTGACAAAAAATTTCTAACTATAATATGCTCAAGAGAAGAGGTCAAGAATATTGCATACCTGATGATTGTTGGAGAGACATGCATGTTACTGCTGAGTTGATGTTGTTGTGCTTCTCATGACCCAGGTACATCTTCTTGTCTTCCTTTTTCTTTTTTGTTGATCTTATTTTGTTGATGGGTTGTCTTCTTGTTGATGTGCAGGTGATAGCTTCCTTTGTTGCTGCTAAGCTATGGAGGAGTTTCATTGTTCCTGTAGTTATGCTTCTCCTCTTTCAATCATGGTGCTGAAGGTTAGGCCTGGAGCCTATTGTTACTTCCAAATAGGTTGATGTAGCTGCCCTTTTTTTTTTGAATGTTTGTGTCCTTTCTCTGTTGGAGGTTAAATAGGTATTGGAATAAGTGGAAGGTGTGGCCATAGAGTGACATGGTCATGATGGGTGTTGGCTTGTTGAAGTCAATGTCATTTTTTCCTATCCCAAAACACGCTTGCATCATAATTTTTCCATCAGACTACCTTTCCTATAGATTTTCAAAACTTCTTGTAGTATTACAGGAAACTCCTGTAGTAATTCAGGGCATCCTCTTGTAGAATACTTGTTTTTTCCATACCTCCCAATTGGTAGAATGTATTGACTTGAAACTTTCTGAGCATGTTGTCATCATCATTATGCACCTCCCCATAAAACAATTTGGTCAATGGATGCACGAATCTCGAGAAAAACTAAAAATGGCTGAAGGTGATGGAGATCGATTTCTTGGAAACCATGCACTAGACTTTGCTGAAATTTCTTAGGCATGTTACCGTCATCCATATGCATCTCCCCAGGAAACATCTTTTTAAATGGATGCACAAATATCGATAAAATACAAAAATGGTTGTAGGTGGTGGAGGTTTATTTCTTGAAAAATGTGCATTGGAATTTGCTGAAATTGCTTGAGCATGTTACCATCATCCATATGAATCTCCCCCTGAAACAACATGGAAAATGGATGCATTGTTTTCAAGTTATGGAAAAAACAAATTTATGCTCTATGTATTTTTTGTTTCATGTAGTAAAACAGAGCCTTCCTGTAGTATTTTGGACAACAAACAAATTTAATGGTAAAAGATTGATAATGATGGGTGGGTAGTGCAAATAGATGAGGGTGATGGATTGGCATGGCCTTGGCCTTGTTGGAGCATTTGAGCAAAGAAGGGGAAAGTCAAAATTTGACTTCTTTTGACTAGGTTTGACCTATTTTTTCTTTCTTTGGTGGCAACTTGTTTTTGTTCCTTGTAGATGTTGGAGAGAACCTACATTCATCAAAGGGATACATGGAGCAAGGATTTTTCTTTTTTTCCTTTCTTTTTTTTTAAGCCTACTAGCCGCCTCAATGAGGTTTTCAACTAGTAGGTCTGCCTAGGCGCCTCAAAGGAGGTTTTCACCTAGGAGTTTTTTTTTTGTTTTCAACCCATTGACCACCTCATGGAGGTTTTCAACCAATGAAACAATCTGAGGCACCTCCAAGGAGGTTTTCACCCGGGATTCTTTTTTCCTCTTATTTTTTTTATTTTTTTTTCTACCCTACCCTACTTGAAAACCAAAATCACTTTCAAGTATAAGGATACTTCCAATGGAACCATGTGTACATCAAGATGACAGACAAAATGATGTGGAGGCTTGAAATGTATGCTTTGACATGTATCTGGATTTCAGAGACCAAATGATTTGACTTTGAGAGGATCAAGCATAGTTGAAAAAAAAGAGTGATGCTCCATCTTGTTCATTTTCTGGAACTAAACCTCAATATAACTTTGATGTCCTTGGTTTTATTTCTTATCGGGATCATTCTTCATGTCTTCTTCTACCATGACCTTCAAATCTTCCTCTTTTTGCTGATTGTTCTCTTGAATATATGGAGGATTTGATGGTAACCATAAGGGAGCTCTCTCAATCTCTGATTTTGATGTCTCCTCTTCATCAGGTGCAACCCATGATTCTGTGGTCTTCTCATTTGAATCTTCTTCTTCTAGATGTGGTCCTTCAATTATATCAATATAATCTCTTTTTGGCAATACTCTTCCTAAGCTATGGTGAATACCATTGAGCTCAAGAGGTGATGTTTGGAAGTGTTGTACCTTAGCATTGTAAGTGGGCTGAGCTACTTCAATGTGCGGGTTTTGAAATGGTGGTACATGTAGTTGAGTGGGAGTGGATATTTGAGATGGATGTGGTTGGGGTTGGGGTTGTGGTGGACGTGAATGGTATGGATACCATGGAGTTGGGTATGGAGGATATTGAGGAAAATATTGAGGATATTGTGGATGGCTCCCATGCGTTCCTTGCCAACTTTGTTGCTAAGATTGGTTTTTGGGTTGAGATGGCCAATGTTGCCAAGGAAAGGGCATGTTCCAATTACTTTGGGATGGATGTGCATAAGCTTGAAATTGTGAATTAGGCTCTTGCCTCATATCAGGGTGAATAGGCTGCCATTGTCCTCTTGGAGCTACATAACATAGATGCATTGGCAATTGACTTGCTCCATTGTCCTCTTGGTAAACTTCCTTCAACCTTGGTAATGATGGACAATATTTAACATCACGTGATTCTGCATGGAAAACACAAATATCAACATCTTCTTTTTCTTCATCTTGCATTCTTAACATTTCTACTTGTTTGGTTAGATTGCTAATAATTTATATTTTAAAATCATCAAACAAATTTCCAAGTTTAGCTTGACTTACCGATCTTGATGCTGATTTACCTACTCTTGCCCTTCTTCTTGATATGTGTTTGCATGTTTCATAAATTTCTTCAAATGATAATTGGTATACATCACCTCTACTGATGAGATCAAGGAGATCAATCCACTCATCCCTAATTGTTCTAAGTAAGATGGTTTTTAGTGTGTCGGATCCTAAATAATGTAGTTTTGCCCTCTTAACATTATACATGATTCTCATCTTCTCTTTGATTCATTCTAAAGATTTCTTCCTTAAGATCATGATCTTTATATTTTTCTAGAAATATCTTTTGCATATCATTCCATGATTTTATTGAATTAGTCCCTAAACTCATGAACCATTTAAGAGCTCTATCCTTCAATGTTTCCGGAAACAATCTCAGTTTTTGAGTTTTTAATAAGTAACCACAAGATCTACAAACAATTTCAAATTCAAAGAGAAAGGTTTTCGGATCCTCTGACCTTAGACCATAAAATTTTGGAAGAAAATATGGAGGGATGTTCTTCATGTGCACATTAACATCAATATCTTGAATGAGATATCCAAGAGGATCTTCCTCATTATTATCTTCTCCATCCATTTCTTCTACATTCTTTGTCATCTTCTTCTTTTACCTGCAAAAGTGAATGGTGATGTGGCTCTTACTACACCACGTGATCAAATGGGGGGGTGGGTTGGTGTTAGAGATTTTTTTATTTTTATTTTTTTTATGATTGAATGAAAACACTAATACAATGTACTTTTCTATTTTTCAAATTAAATATGCCTAGTGCAACTTTTATTTTTATTTTTGCAAAAAGTAAAAAGAAATGAATCAACTAGGGAAGAAAACAATGCATACTTTGACACCTCCCCGACAACGGCACCAAAAAGTGATGAGCCTCATATTGCAACGATAATTCTACAACACCCAAGGCTACCGACTTTTAATTATCAACCCGGAGTTCGTACAAATTAAGAGGTATCGACACTATATGTGAAACATACAATGTGTCATTTCTTTGTTGTCAATATGTGATGTAGTGCATGTACTGAACCAAATCCTAAACTAATTGTAGAAAACGAAATGCTCAAAATGAAAACCTTAACCTATTGCAATGAATAAAGTACAATGAAAGAAACATATTCTAATTACATAAAGATCATGAACTAAATGTAAAATAAACCCAACTTAACCCTATTTATCACATGTGACGATTTAAAATAACTGAGCATGGAGTCTAATCTAGAGATTATTAACTGTTATGTGCATGTGTGAATATAAAAGAACTCTTTTTTTAATCTTTTTGTTTTATAAATGCAAATGCTAATCCTCAATTATTCTTTGGCAGGGGCGACAGGTATGGAGGAAGAGGGTTAAAATGGTCTTGATGGCATGGAGGTCAAGTAGAGGCCTAATCCTAGCTTCAATGATGATTTTTCTCAATTCGGGCTCAAAACAGACTGCTACAAGATTTCCTACAGGATGTACTAGTTCTCCTACAAGATCCCCTAGATTTCCTACAGGATCCCTTGTTTTACTATAGGATGTTACAGATTTACTATACGAAATTATAATTTATCGAATGACTAAGCAAATTAAATCCAAATTGGATGGGACAAATTTTGTTATTGAATAGGATGTCTTAGGTCTCAATTCCAAGTGGAATCACTCAAAAATACCTCCGTTAACCCATGCTAAAAAATAGTAAAAAATTACTAGTTTAAAAATCAGAAATTTGAAAACTAGTGAGATAGTAAATCCATCAAATGCCTAACCTAATCAAGTGAAAATGCAATGGGGTAGTTTTTGTTATGAAATAGAATGTTTTTTTTTTTTATCTAATATAAGTGGAATCAACTTGATTGAAGCTCGTTAGCATGCTCTAAAATATAGCAGAAATTTATTGCTAGTTGCCACAAAAGAGTTCTAGAAATCTAGATTTGGGAATAAGAGGACTAATCCAAGTAGCTCAATGATTACTATGACCTTCCAAATATTTTCTAAGGATGAAAGTATGCTTGTGATCCTACAAAAAAAATTACATCAACCATTTAATCCAATGCTACAACAAGAAATCATTAATACTAAATGCAGAAGTACAAAGAAACAAAAACAAGAGATGCCTATGAATAAGAAGTGAAAAGAAAGAAAGAAAATGATACAAAAGGGCTCTGAGGCTCCTAGGATGGCCAAGCCAAGGAAACTCAGAGACCTATGGAGGAGAACAAGATTTAGAAGCTGAACAAGACACCAATATTCATTATTTCCATCAAGACAATTACATCCCTGCAAGAAAATACAATGGCGCTGCAGAAGTACAAGTTCTCTCCACAAGAACACTAATAAAAAATCTCTCCCTAGAGGCAAATTCGACTTGGTGCTTATATAAAATGATTAGGAATCACTCCCCATGAATGGAGGAAGCTTTCCCCACCAAAATCCCTTGATTAGTGGATCTGGTTCCCAATACTAGGAATCCACATTAAATGACAGGGAACACATTCCTATATTTTCTCAATCATTGGAGTTCCACAATATGTGCCATAATTCCATAATATCTTGTTGATTTATTATTTAATAGTGATCCTCCTGTAGTAGGGAGCAAGTCCCTAAATTATCTTCTCCTCCAAATCTTCATAATCTACCCAATATTCTCATAATATTCCACAAAAATAAATAATATTAGGCACAAATATGAAATTATTCATAAACCTTCCTAATGAATATATTAAAGTTAAAAAAACATTATCTAATGCAAAAAGAGATGTTTAGTGTGCTGAAGGATGGTCATAGGCATTAATTTATGTTTAATTTAGAGGCACGGGCCTTAATTTACGTCTAAATTAGAGGCCCATCAGTCTTCCTTCTCGAGTGTTTGCAGTTTTACGTGAGAAATGCCAAAGAAAACTATGACATAGACGTCAAGAAGCTTGGACGAGTCCTAAATCCAAGTGGCACCAATGCTGCCCACAAATCCATTGTCAAAGATTTGTTTATGCTTGAAAATCAATTGTCGCTCTTTCTTTGTAAAATATTTTGGAATTGCAGTTGGTTTTTATATGTGGAGTAAACTAGACTCGAAGAACCTTGTACAAAGGGACTGAAGAATGGTTTCCATATGTTGAATTATGATAGGGAGGAACAATGAAAATGGAGAGAGGAGATTGGCTGGGATGAATAGTGTTTGCCCCGCCAACTCCATAGACAAAACGCCTTTCGACATAATTAATATAAATTTAGCAATATTTAAAAAGACATTTAAATAAAGAAATTCTAAAAATGAAAAAACATCAATAATAGGAAGAAAAACCTCATCAAAGATTATAAAAATAAAGATATCTCAATTATGAAAAAGAGAAGCCTCATGCAAAAGCTATATGGACGAGTTATGTGAAAACAATGAGCAAGGAATCTGCAATATGCATCCATTGACTTGCTAAAAGTGAAGAAAAATTCCAGAAGTAAAACCATGGTAAAGTCTTATCGGATTCTACAGACTCATCAAAACACAAACTTTTTAAACCACTCTTGGATAATAAATCATTGTAAAAAAGACACTCTTGCCAACTCTTTGCCAAATGATAAGTATTTTATAAAAAGATACTATGCTGAATTTTAACTTAAACACCCATAATCGTAGTTACAATTCTTTAATATTGATATTTTAATCTTAATTATTTTTAAAAAATGCACCTACCTCAATCTCAACTTCTCAGACATCAATTTTATTTTAGTACCCCATATCACTTACAACAGAAACCCCACTCTAATATATATACCATATATTAGAGATATCAGGCACAAATCATTCTCTAATTTCATTCGAAGTGATACGAAATATTAATTCTGTTATGGTCAAACATGTGTTGCCATGATTTAGCTTTTAATAATTTCATTCATCCACAACAACTATGTAGAGGATTGAGACTATGAAATAGCCAACGATTTTTGTCAATAATATATGTATAAAATACACACAACTTGAGGTAGTGAGAATTATTTTGTGGTCAACTCTTTCAGCCATGATTTAAGTACACTAACTCATGTTTCTATTGCAAGAACAAAAGACATATCGCTGAGTCATAAATTTGCTTGACATTACATGAGACTAGATGAGAATCATTCTAATTCCAAGATGTAAGGAGAGAGAAAAATCACAAAGGGTATTTGAAGCAATCGAGATTCCGCTTAGTCAAGAAGAGGTGTTGTCACAAGGATGACTATCATATTCAAATCCAGAGCTTTGAACAACTTTAACTTGTCCAAACTATCCATCCCAACCCTAAAAGACAGGGTAGAAAGGTTGTTTTCCTTCTCGAGTGTCTGCAGTTTTATGTGAGACACACCGACAAAAACTATGACGTAGACATCAAGCAGCCTGGACAAGTCCTAGATCCGAGTGGCACCAGTGCTACACACAAACCCATTTTCAAAGATTTGTTGATGCTTGAAAATCAATTGTCACTATTTCTATTGCAAAAGCTTTTGGAATTGCAATTGGGTTTTATATGTGGAATAAAATATACATGAAGAACCCTGTACAAAGGGACTGGTGAATGGTTTCCATATGTTAAATTACGATAGGTAGGAACACCAAAAATGGAGCGAGGAGATTGATTGGGCTGAACAGTGTTTGCCTAGCCAACTCCATAGAGATAATGCCTTTTGGCATATAAAAAGCCCACAATAACAATTAAAAGAATAATGTGGTTACGTTGTTTTTTATTTTTTAACTATACATAACTCGTGGTCTAAATTTTGATTAGATTTAGATTTACATTCAATGGTAAAAATAATATTTATTATCAGCTCTCCATTGATGATTCCCTATCTTCTGTTTTTATTCCTCAATTAAAATTGACATTATTAGTTGGAAATGTTTTTTTTTCTTTCATTTTTTTTACACTTTCCTATTGGCAATACTATATAATATATATATATATAAAATTGTTTTCTTTGTTTTCATTTTTTTTCTTATTCTTTCACAAGTATTATTCTTTAATTCTTTAACAAGAGTTTCCTCTCTCTTTATATTATTCCTTTTCTTCTCTTTTATTTCTCTCTCTTCTTTTTCTCTCTCCCTCTCTTCTTTTTCTTCTCTTTTTATTTCTTTCCCTCTTATTTTTCTCTTCTTATTTTTTTTTGCATTTTTTGTATGATTTGTATACCTCTTGTTCTCTTCCCCATCTCTTTTATGTTTCTTATATTTCTTCCTTTGAATCCACACCTTTAACCACTCTTGGTTTTTCACTTTGCTTCTAGCAACTTTTTTATGGCTCTACAAAACTTTTCCGTTGCAAATAAATTTCTCATGGAATAATTCAACTTTGTATACAACTCTTCATCATGCTCTGTGTCTTTTTATCTTTCCTATCACAATTTCCATTAACACAAGGTTCCTTATGTACATGTAGTTACAGGGTTTTCTTTCGTCACATCTACCTCCTCTATTATGAAATCAATGACATGCACTATTGGGTATGCTTGAATTCTATTTGAAAATTTTTCTTCCTCATTATCTTCGTTGGGCATGCATTCAATGGCATGATCATCCTCCTTTTCAACTACTTTTGCATAAACACAAGGGTATTCTTCAACTTTTTCCTACTTTAATCTCAATTTGTTTTCATCATTTTTATTTTCTTCTTTTCTCATTCTATTAAGTAGCATTGGCAGTCCACCATGGTGCATTTCCTTATCCTTGCTTACAACCTCAATATTGGTTTTTACCCTTACACACTCATAAAACAGATAAATGGCCAGATAAAACAAGGGATCCTTTTAGGCCCTCTTTCCATATCTTTTGTAGCATTGATTATTGCATCTACCACTTTTAGCATTGGATTCCCTTCATATGGACCGTTTTCTCAATATCATTCTCATTTTAGACATAGGGTTCTCCACCTTCACATGAAAATTCATAATGATAACATCTTCATGCTGACCATTTGCTTACATAGCCTTAAAGGCTATTTCCTCTTCAATTCCTTTACCATCCTCTACATTTTTCTTTATTTTCGAAATCTTTTCAACCCCCTCTATTGCAAGACTTCTTTCAATAGTTTGACCTTTGAATATACCTTTGAAGTTTGAAAATTTACATGATCATATTCTCTTTCATCCCTTGAAAATATGGTTTCTTCTTTCTTCACTACTAGTGACATAACATTTCGTCTTCCATTCTTGTAGTGGTTCATGGTGGTCATCTCTTTCAATATTTACTCTGAATACTATAGTAGTCTCATTGATGTCTTCTTCAATAAAAACAACCATATTTTTCTTTTGTCTTCAAAACTAAAATTACACATTGACAAGAATGAAAATTATTATTTAAATCCATTGCACTCATTACCATGTCCTTCAAGAATTCCCCATTCATAGATGCAAAAATGATTTTAGCATCACCATCCTCTTCACACTAAGGATCTTCTATTTAGCCTACTTATTTGGCTCTTTATTTTGATTGGTTCCTTACATTGTATGCAATGTTCCTAACTGAGTTTAACACCCTAACCTTTAAACCCCCAATATATATTATAATTATTTGTGTTAATGGCCTATGTGGGAATGTAAATGTGAATGGTTTAAACTACCATGAACAATTATAATTATATTTTTAATGTAAAATGAAAAACAATTACTAAAGCGGCGAACCCTGTAATGGATAATGGGAAACTATGAGAGCAAGAATCTAGAAAAGGAAATATAGTAGCAATCCTAACATTGGAAATAATCCCTACCAACAAATTATTTGGATGAGCCAAATATTTAAAATATCCAAGATTGTCAATTTTCCCTTAAATAGATAATGACAAAGATTTGGTAGTGGAACTACAAACTTCCATAATCATCGAAGTAGTTCGTTCTATACCCAACTACCTTATCAAAGCTATAGGAAGAGTACTCATCTAGATACTTCTATGATTTGAACACATTATTCTTATCTGCCCAGGAATTGGAAAATGTAATATGAAATCTAATGGAAAAAAAAAAAAAAAAAAACATGAGGATTGCGGGAAAAACGATTTAAGATATCTTGTGTATCCGTGATTGGAGAGCAGAAGAGGCTCAAGGCATCTGGAAATGTAGTGAGGGATTGGATACATTTGATCTTGGCGTAACAAATTTATGGACTAGTTTCCCAAACCCAAATTGCTTTCGAGATTTACATTATGGGTGCTTGATGGACAGGGCAATAAGAATTGAGAAAGCAAATATCGTTGAGGAAATAATGATAGTGAATGACATTCAATTTGAGGATGTCATTTTATTTCCATATCAACTTTGATTCCATCTTTGCATACAACGTGGTCTAACCATATTCAAATGGGTATAGAAAAGAGACATTTCTTTACATTTGAGAGAAAAATGGAATCGTCTACATCTTGAAGAAATAATCTTAGCTACCTATTAGGGTCCTTTAAAAGAGTGTAAATAGTCCAATAATCAAAATAAGTTATCATTTCCTTTTATATATATTTAAAATGCGTTTAATATAATCCTTAAAAAAAAATTGTTGCACATATTTCAATACAAATGAGATTACTTTATGTGCAAAGGAACTAAATGTTGAGACAAATTTTGTGCTTTTATGATCGTTGACTATGGTCGGAACCAAATTATAGCCAAATAATTTTGTTGTGGAGTATCATTCATGGAATGCCACCTCATTTATTATTTTATGAACAAAAGATGTCAATAATGAATCTTTTACAATGTTTTTTAAGGCCTTTAAAGTCGATACAAATTCTCATTTTCTTTGGGTCATGCATTTTGCGTTGCATGACCATGCAGATTTCATATTCTTATTTGTGTGTGGGTTATATGAATCCTACTACTAGCATCCCATCTATTTCTTTTTGTACTATGGGCATATATTTATGGGCCAATTTGTAAGGCCTTTTTTTTTGAATGGGTTTGCTCCATGGATAAAGTCTATTTTTATCTCACTTATATCTTTAAAAATTCCATTTAGATATTTATTGTCTTTAACAAACATGTCCTAGTATTCTTTGATTAATTCTATGAATTATGTGGTTTGCTTGCCATACCAATAATTGCTAAGTGAGACCATTTTTTGTCAACTATTGCTAGAGATTATAACTTTTTTAATTTTTATTTTTTCTTGCATCCATTCAGGGGATTTTACTTCATCAAGCAATCAATTACTAATTTTGACTTCTTGGTACATTGGTAAAAAACATGTTTCTCTGTATTTTATTTCTCTTCCTTTGACACTTTTAATAATATTTTTATTTTCCTCTATGTTTTAGGATGGTTATCCTTCCATATAAAATTTTCCCTAGAGATAGGATATTCTCCATGCGTAGATGATTTTTTGATTGGTTAACTTTATTTTGGTATGATAGTTTGCCAGAATTTGAAGTTGAAGTAGTTTCAACTTTTATTTTCCCCTTCTTTATAGTTTTGACGGGGTTTAGTATTTCGAAAATGTCACTTATACTTCTATACTACTTTTCATGAATATTTCTCCTTGGATATAAGCTAAAAATATTCTATGAAGTTTCTTTCAAGTTCCTATCATTGGAAGGTTTCTCCTTTAGCCTCTTTGACCTTGTATCGCTTGTTATGCAAGTCATCTAGTGTGGCTAGGTACATGTGTGTCAAAACTCATTCATCCCTATAGAAATGTCATTTCCATTCATTTTCATAACATTCAATATGTTCAATAGGATCATGTCTTGAATTAAATTTCAAAATATTTTCCTCAACTAATAGTTTCTTCCCTTTAAATCGCTCAATGAAATATGTTGATAGTCCAAGTTTGCATTAAGGGGTGTGAGGCTTCCACCATTGGTTTACTTTACCATTGTAAGTCTAGGAAATACTTTTCACTATCCCTTAGTCTCCAAGTGAATTGGATACTTCATCGTTTGAGTTAATAGATAATTTCTTTCAGTGTATCTCAAAGGTGCACATGACCCAAATTTAAGGTCTAAAGTGACCAAAGTAAAAGTTTCTTTAAGTTTCTTCTTATACAGACTAGCTACTACATTGATTGAAAAGCATGGTCAACTCTTCTTGATTGGAATTACTTCAAGGGACCAACACTCTTTGAATTACTTCAAGGGACCAACACTCTTTGGCCTTTAACTCATAATTTTTCAGCTTCCACTCATATAATTTAGGTTCAAAGTTTTGGCCAATAGATAATGGAGTACTGACCAAAAATTTCACTTTCAACATTTGGCTCAACATTATCGTTATCTTCATGTATGGATTAAGAAATCTGTTTGGCTTTCAATTGATCAAATTATTCATTCTAAGGTTTTCCCTCTCATGGGTCTAAGGGGATGAAAATATTCTTATTATTTCCTTTCAATTTTAACTTGTTTCTTTCTAGGGAGATGGTAAATTTAATTTTTCTACCCCTTGGTTATAAGAAAAAAGCAAAATACAGTAATGTTCCATTGATTAATTCAATGACCTCAAAATCAACAAATGTTAGTATACCCATTATGGTAGTTTGGATATTCTTTAATGTACTAATTGGGTCAATAAAATGTTCATATGCCAACTTAAGATAGTATGATAGTTCTTTGGAGTGTTGGTCTACCCAAATTTACCTAGGTATATTTAGGAGAACTTTGACATGCAATCCAAAATTAACCATTACCCATGACCTAGTTTCTCTTGTGATTGTTAATTTCTAGGTTAACTTGGGGATCATTTTCCTCATAAATTTTTTTTGGGTTAGTTGTAGAGGACTTTTGAATAGTCATAACTTGCTATTCTTTAAATCCTCTTAATATATTTAGTAATTTGACCATTTGACCAAATGATTTCTTTTCTTTAGCTAACTCTTAGAATTCTTTGAGGATTTTGTCCTTACTCGAAAATTCCTTTTGATAGATAGTAAATTACTAACATAATCATAAAATATTTGGAATAATAATAACATGTCAACTTTGCCCATGGAGCATAGAAGAGATAGTGACATGGTGTTTTATTAAGGCACTTTGTTGTGTAAAGGTCACTAGTTCGAAACTCTGTGGGAAAAATTCTAGCCAGGCTAAGGGATGGTGTGTGCTAGGTCGGGTGCGTTCTCTGGGTGATTTTGATAACTTAGATGCCCCTAGTCGTGGCTACTCAAGTCACAGGTTAGGCATGCCAGTCAACATATGACTCACGTTACCTATCAATATATATATATATCTATTATGTGGATAGGCTGTAGAAAATCCACAAAATTTTGATCCACCAATATGAACATTCTAAAATAAAATTTCTTCTCATATAAACACAAGATTTCTCTACTAGATGTAGTAGAATAAGAATAGAAATAAAATCCTAGTCACACAATTCAACAAAATAGAATTGTCTAGGGAACCCAACTCGGAAAAACCTTTGTTTGTTATTTAGAATTTTATTGATAGAAAAAAGTTGAGCAATTGATCTATTACAAAATAATTGTATCAATTTGAAAACAAAAAACCTTTTCTACCTTGAAGCAGGCTTGAAACCCTTGCAAGATTGTTGATCTTTGTTGCCTTCTACCGATCTGTGCACAATCTTCTCTTGCACACTCTTCCTCTCATAAGATCTGTGCAAAAACTTGTGGTTCCTATTTCTTGGCCTCACCAACTCGTGCTGACCAAAACAATGATTAAACTTGTGCCTTCGTTTCTACTTTTAAAGGAAATTTGAATGGTTAAAATTAGTGAGTTTCTAATTAAGGAATATGCTTTTATGATTTATTGAGTTAGCATGAGTTAGCTATTCATGCAACTCGTCCTATTTTAAGTCAACCACTTGAAAATAAATCACTTGTGCTTTTCCTCAATCAACTCACACTAGAAAATCAAACACTTGACTTTCAATTTTAACACATCAGTTAACTGCAACCTAACTCGTCCTAATTTTTAGGAACACTCCTAAATTTTAGGAACTCGTCCTAATTTTTAGGGAATATACTAATTTTTAGGAACTTGAGCATGCACAAGAAGGAAATCGAATTTGAATCCTTGAATCAAGGCTTAAATCAAGGAATCACTCTCTTGCTACTATTTTAAACACTCCCTCTTAGCGAGGAAGGTGTTCCTGGAAGAACCTCGTCCACCTGGATCTATCTCCAACACTACCATGTTCTCTATTGTTGCAAATCCTCCCTCTTAACTAGAAGAATTCCCTTCTTTCTTCTACGAAACCTTCTTTGAAGACTTGTTCTTTCCCACCACACTCTGCAATTCCACCACTTTAGTCATAAATTCTATGTACCCGGTGTACCTAGGTGTCTGCTTCTTGATGCTAGGAGACTCAACTCTCTTATGATCTCCCTTAACCAAATCCTCTACCCACTTGGATCGAAATTTCCCTATACTGGAAGTCTCTGACTAAGTGGTTACCTCCACTCACCCTGGGCTATGCTCCTCATCATCTTGCTAGTCATCCAAACTTCCAATAATCTTAGACTCAAATTGAGATATTAGCTGAGGCTCCATCTTGAGAGATCTATCATGCTCTCACTCAACCATCACTTTTATATTTTGAGGATTTCCTTCCTTTTTTCTCAAGACTGTGCCTGTGTGAAACAAATATGCCCATTAGCTTCTCTCATACTCCTCCAAGATCACCAACTCTCAGGGTATTCAACAAACTTCCCACTAGGATGCTCCATCACCACTACTCTTAGGGACTTTTGAAATTGCCCTCTTATCAACCATATGGCCTTTTTCATCAACTAAATTATGTCTCCTCAACTCTACCTCCTAACAACTCATTAATCCTTCAATTATCATTGTACTTGAAAACTTCAAGGATTGCCCGCTTGTGATTTGTGTTGGTATTTATTATGTTCCATGCTATGATACCATGTAGAAAATCCACAAAATTCTGATATGTTGATATGAGAAATATGAAATAAAATTCTTCTCACATAACCACAAAATTTCTCTACTAGATGTCGCAGAATAGGAGAAGAAATAAAATGATTTTCACACAATTCAACAACACAAAATTGTCTAGGGAACCCAACTGGGAAAACCCTCTACTTGTTATTGAGAATTTTATTGATAGAAAAAAAAACTAAGCAATTGGTCTCTTACAAAATAATTGTTTCAATCTAAAAACAACCTAGTTTTTTTGTCTTGAACCAGGCTTGAAACCCTTGCAAGAATCCTGACCTCTGTTGCCCTTTACCAATCTTGTTGGAATTATGGCTAATGTGTTTTCCTTGATGGAAACCTACTTGATAAAGATATCAATATGATGATTATACAGATGCTACAGATGAGATAGGCAAAGAAATATCAGCTAAGAGACAAAAAGACGATAAAGGTGAAGTTTAGGAAAGTATACATAGTTCCTTTGAGGAAAAGCCTTGTACATATGCAGGTATGATAAAGAAAAGTTGTGTACAGTTTTTGCACCATGGTATTATTAATACCAAGGGTCTTTACCATGGTATTGACCCATAGTAATGAGCACGCAGTAATGGATATTTGATCTCATCAAAGAATACCATCGAAATTACTAAGGGATTTTCCTAAGGTATTGACTAAGGCCTAAGCTATATAAGGAGATGGAGATCCAAGTGCTAGGTGTGAAAGTTATAATTCTTTAATATTGAGATTTTAATCTTAATTATTTTAAAAAATGCACCTACCTCAATGTCAACTTCTCAGACCTCAATTTTATTTTAGTACCACATATCACTTACAACAGAAACCCTACTCTAATATGTATACCATATATTAGATATCTCAAGGACAAATCAATCTTTAATTTCATTCGAAGTGATATGAAATATTAATTCTATTATGGTCAAACACGTGCTTCCATGATTTAGCTTTTAATAATTTCGTTCATCCATAACAACTTTGTAGAGGATTGAGACTATGAAATAGCCAATGATTTTTTTCAATAATATATGTAGAAAATACACACAACTTGAGGTAGTACAAGAATTATTTTGTGTTCAACTTGTTCAAACATGATTTAAGTACACTAACTCACGTTTCGATTGCAAGAACAAAAGACATATCACCGAGTCATAAATTTGCTTGACATTACATGAGAGTAGATGAGAATCATTCTAATTCCAAGATGTAAGGAGAGAGAAAAATCACAAAGGGTATGTGAAGCAATCGAGACTCCGCTCAATCAAGGAGAGGCGTTGTCACAAGAATGACTGCCTATTCAAACCCAGAGCTTTGAACAACTTTAACTCATCCAAACTATCGATCCCAACCCTAAAAGACAGGGTAGAAATATTGTTTTCTTTCTTGAGTGTCTGCAGTTTTATGTGAGACACACTGACAAAAAATATGATGCAGAAATCAAGTAGCCTAGACAAGTCCTAGACCTATGATTTTTATACCTCTTATTCTCTTCCCTATCTCTTTTATGTTTCTTATATTTCTTCCTTTGACTCCACACCTTTAACCACTCTTGGTTTTTCAGTTTGCTTCTAGCAACTTTCTTATGGCTCTACAAAGCTTTTGGGTTGCAAATAAATTTCTCATGGAATTATTCAACTTTGTATCCAGCTCTTCATTATGCTCTGTGTCTTTTTATCTTTCCTATCACAATTTCCATTAACACAAGTTTCCTCATGTACATGTAGTTACAAGGTTTTCTTTCATCGCATCTACCTCCTCTATTATGAAATCAATGACATGCACTATTGGGTATGCTTGAATTCTATTTGAAAATTTTTCTTCCTCATTCTCTTCCTTGGGCATGCATTCAATGGCATTATCATCCTCCTTTTCAACTACTTTTGCATAAACACAAGGGTATTCTTCAACTTTTTCCTACTTTAATCTCAATTTGTTTTCATCATTTTTATTTTCTTCTTTTCTCATTATATTAAGTAGCATTGACACTCCATCATGGTGCATTTCCTTATCTTTGCTTACAACCTCAATATTGGTTTTTACCCTTACACACTCATAAAACAGATAAATGGCTAGATAAAACAAGGGAGCCTTCTAGGCCCTCTTTCCATATCTTTTGTAGCATTGATTATTGCATCTACCACTTTTAGCATTGGATTCCCTTCATATGGACCGTTTTCTCAATATCTTTCTCATTTTAGACATAGGGTTCTCCACCTTCACATGAAAATCTATAATGATAACATCTTCATGCTGACCATTTGCTTACATAGCCTTAAAGCCTATTTCCTCTTCAATTCCTTTACCATCCTCTACAATTTTCTTTATTGTCGAAATCATTTCAACCCCCTCTATTGCAAGACTTCTTTCAATAGTTTGACCTTTGAATATACCTTTGAAGTTTGAAAATTTACATGATCATATTCTCTTTCATCCCTTGAAAATATGGTTTCTTCTTTCTTCACTACTAGTGACATAACATTTCGTCTTCCATTCTTGTAGTGGTTCATGGTGGTCATCTCTTTCAATATTTACTCTGAATATTATAGTAGTCTCATTGATGTCTTCTTCAATAGAAACAACCATATTTTTCTTTTGTCTTCAAAACTAAAATTACGCATTGACAAGAATGAAAATTATTTTTTAAATCCATTGCACTCATTACCATGTCCTCCAAGGATTCTCCCTTCATAGATGAAAAAATGATTTTAGCATCACCATCCTCTTCACACTAAGGATCTTCTATTTAGCCTACTTATTTGGCTCTTTATTTTGATTGGTTCCTTACATTGTATGCAATGTTCCTAACTGAGTTTAACACCCTAACCTTTAAACCCCCAATATATATTATAATTATTTGTGTTAATGGCCTATGTGGGAATGTAAATGTGAATGGTTTAAACTACCATGAACAATTATAATTATATTTTTAATGTAAAATGAAAAACAATTACTAAAGCGGCGAACCCTGTAATGGATAATGGGAAACTATGAGAGCAAGAATCTAGAAAAGGAAATATAGTAGCAATCCTAACATTGGAAATAATCCCTACCAACAAATTATTTGGATGAGCCAAATATTTAAAATATCCAAGATTGTCAATTTTCCTTGAAATAGATAATGACAAAGATTTGGTAGTGGAACTACAAACTTCCATAATCATCGAAGTAGTTCGTTATATACCCAACTACCTTATCAAAGCTATGGGAAGAGTACTCATCTAGAGACTTCTATGATTTTAACACATTGTTCTTATCTGCCCAGGAATTGGAAAATGTAATATGAAATATAATGGAGAAAAAACAACATGAGGATTGCGGGAAAAACGATTTAAGATATTTTGTGTATCCATGATTGGAGAGCAGAAGAGGCTCAAGGCATATGGAAATGTAGTGAGGGATTGGATACATTTGATCTTGGCGTAACAAATTTATGGACTAGTTTCCCAAACCCAAATTGCTTTCGAGATTTACATTATGGGTGCTTGATGGACAGGGCAATAAGAATTGAGAAAGCAAATATCGTTGAGGAAATAGTGATAGTGAATGACATTCAATTTGAGGATGTCATTTTATTTCCATATCAACTTTGATTCCATCTTTGCATACAACGTGGTCTAACCATATTCAAATGGGTGTAGAAAAGAGGAATTTCTTTATATTTGAGAGAAAAATGGATTTGTCTACATCTTGAAGAAATAATCTTAGCTACCTATTAGGGTCCTTTAAAAGAGTGTAAATAGTCCAATAATCAAAATAATTTAAATTTTCCTTTTATATATATTTATAATGCGTTTAATACAATCCTTAAAAAAATTGATGCACATATTTCAATACAAATGAGATTACTTTATGTGCAAAGGAACTAAATGTTGAGACAAATTTTGTGCTTTTATGATCCTTGACTATGGTAGAAACCAAATTATAGCCAAATAAGTTTTCTATGAAGGAGTATCATTCATGGAATGCCACCTCATTTATTATTTTATGAATAAAGGATGTCAATAATGAATCTTTACAATGACTTTTAAGGCCTTTAAGGTCAATACAAATTCTCATTTTCTTTTGGTCATGCATTTTGTGTTGCATGACCATGCAGATTTCATATTCTTATTTTTCTCTGGGATATATGGTTCCTACTACTAGCATCCCATCTATTTCTTTTTGTACTATGGGCATATATTTATGAGCCAATTTGTAAGACCTTTTTCTTGAATGAATTTAATCCATGGATAAGGTCTATCTTTATCTCACCTATATCTTTAAAAATTCCATTTAGATATTTATAGTCTCTAACAAACATGTCTTGGTATTCTTTGATTAATTCTATGAATTATGTGGTTTGCTTGCCAGACTAATAATTGCCAAGTGAGACCATTTTTTGTCAACTAGCGCTAGAGATGCTAACTTCTTTAATTTTTATTTTTTATTGCATCCATTCAGGGGATTTTACTTCATCAAGCAATCAATTACTAATTTTTACTTCTTGGTACATTGGTCGAAAAACCTTCTCTTCCTTTGACACTTTTAATAATATTTTTATTTTCCTCTATGTTTTAGGATGGTTATCCTTCCATATAAAACTTTTCCCTAGAGATAGGATATTCTCCATGCGTAGATGAGTTTTTGATTGGTTAACTTTATTTTGGTATGATAGTTTTCTAGAATTTGAAGTTGAAGTAGTTTCAACTTTTATTTTCCCCTTCTTTATAGTTTTGACAGGGTTCAGTATTTCGAAAAAATCACTTATACTTCTATACTACTTTTCATGAATCTTTCTCCTTGGATATAACCTCAAACTATTCTATGAAGTTTCTTTCTAGTTCCTTCCATTGGAAGGTTTCTCCTTTAGCCTCTTTGACCTTGTATCGCTTGTTATGCAAGTCATCTAGTGTGGCTAGGTACATGTGTGTCAAAACTCAGTCATCCCTATAGAAATGCCATTTCCATTCATTTTCATAACATTTAATATGTTCAATAGGATCATGTCTTGAATTAAATTTCAAAATGTTTTCCTCAACTAATAGTTTCTTCCCTTTAAATCGTTAAATGAAATATGTTGATAGTCCAAGTTTGCATTAAGGGGTGCGAGGCTTCCACCATTGGTTTACTTGAACATTGTAAGCCTAGGAAATACTTTTCACTATCCCTTGGTCTCCATGTGAATTGGATACTTCATTGTTTGAGTTAATAGATAATTCCTTTCAATGTATCTTAAAGGTGCACATGACCCAAATTTAAGGTCTAAAGTAACCAAAGTAAAAGTTTCTTTAAGTTTCTTCTATACAGACTAGCTACTACATTGATTGAAAAGCATGGTCAACTCTTCTTGATTGGAATTACTTCAAGGGACCAACACTCTTTTGCCTTTAACTCATAATTTTTCAGTTACCACTCATAGTATTTGAGTAGTTGATTTCAGAATTGATTGACAGCAGATCCAGTTTGAAACATTTAGAAAAGTGATCCACAAAGAACTGAGCATAACAGTCTTCAAAAAGGGGGTTGTAGCTCCCTTCCAATAGGAGCTAGAAAATGAGAAAAGGTTGTATCCTTCTACAGGTAGGGGCATGCATCTAGTTAAATTATGTGTCGGTACAAGATTGTAAGAATATTATTTTTAATAAAAGAAGAAGACAAAGATACCAACAATGGTGGTTTTCTCCCACATTAGGTTTCCACCTGAAAATCCTGGTGTTCATATGGTTTTGTGTGTTTATGTTCTATATTATTCTTAACTGCTCATACTTACTATTTAATTGAGGAGTAATAGAACAATAATTCGCTGATTAATGTTGTACATATGATTAGATAAGTTTTCTAGGTATACATGGGTTTCTGTAGTAACAATCACGTACATGCACTAGTTTCATTTATAACAGCCACGTATAATAATCAGAATAAGAAAATGAAATTGAAAGTGAGTAAATTAATGATTCATCGCCCCTCTTAGTATTTTTCCTAACAATTGGTATCAGAGCAGGTCCCTCAGAAGAAGCTTGATCGCTTGAAGGAAGATTGATCAAGATGAGCAATCAAGAGGGAGTATCATGTATCACACCACCATTTTTCAATGGAACCAAATTGGTTTTATGGAAAGTTATAACAAGGTCATATCTATAGTCACTTGGAGATGATGTTTGGGGAATCGTTGAAGGAGGCTACCAATATCCATCCTCCATTCCTATAGATGAAGTAGAATAGAAAAAATATGAGACCAATGCAAAGGATGCCAACACTTTGTTCGGAAGCTTGGCTGAATGAGAATTTTTTAAATTTATGCAGCTGAATACATCAAAGGATATATGGGACAAGATCATCCAAAGTTATGAAGGTGATACTAAGGTAAAGAGTGCGAAACTTCAAACATTTAGAATTCAATATGAAACTTGTAGAATGCATAGTGATGAAAGTATTGCAAGTTTCTTTCTTAGGGTAAATACGATTTAATTCAATGAGAAATCTTAGTGATGAAAAATATTCAATTCTTTCTAAGATCACTAACCCTAAAATTTGATTCGAAAGCATCTTCCATTTAATAAATGCAGGATTTAAAGAACCTTACTGTTGAAAAACTTCATGGGATATTAACAACTTATGAAATGAGAAAGGGGGTCCTTCAAATATTAGAGAAGAAGCATTCAAAGCTACTTCTAAAGGAAAATAAAAGGATGAGCTTAAGAAATCAAGCTACGTATTATATGAAGAAGAGGCAAACTTTGTAAGAAACTCCAAGTAGGAACTGCCTGATTTAAAGGTAAGCTTCCTTTCAAATGTTTTGCTTGTGGAAGGGTTGGTCCTTATGCTGCTAAATTCCCTTGTAAAGAAAACCATGAAAAAAAGAAGAATTATGAAAAATTAAATATTAGAGGAAGGTTTTGAAACAAGAAAAGTTTCTACCAAAGATAATGATGGTATTTCGCATGGTGAAGAAGGCGAGTCTGATCAAGAATATCAATTACTTTTGGCATTTGAAGATAAATGTATTAATGAGTCTAATGATGTTTTTATGGATGTGCTAGAAGAAAAGGATAATCTCATTGAAGAAAAAACTCAACTTAAAATTCATCTAGAAGAAGCTAAATTAGCATAAGAGGCACTAGAGAAACAAATTCTAGAAAAGGAGAGGCATACTGAAAAATTAGAACTAGGAATAGTAATTCTAAGAAAGGAAGTTGAGAAAAAAAAGGTTTAAACTTTAGATTTGCTAAAGTATGTGAGATCGTAGAAGAAATCATCAAAATACAATACTCTCCTCTAATAAAAATAGGTCTTGGATACAATCATAATCATCAAAGACTGTAAAATCTTCTGAAATAGGTACATGATGCTATCTCAATGCAGTAAAGGGAGCAATCAACAAAATGCCAACTCTTGGAAAATAAATGAGGGATCAAATGTCTCTCAGGTAAACCATCCTTACCACACTCAAAAGGGAAATGATACAGAAAGGTATTATACTCCCAAGAATTTCTACTTCAATGGTCAATGCTTCACTTTTCATAATTTTGGTCGAAAGGCTGCTCAATGTGTCACTTATAAAACTATCATGACTAGAGAAGAAAGAAACAAAAGAATCTAATTGGATTAAAGAAATACTCTTACAATACTTTCTCACCTCTCCAAGATGAAACAAAATGTTCCTTTTGCAATAACTTTGGGTATAAAGTGACTAAATGCAGAAGCAGAATAAGACCAACTCTTTAGAATGAACAAAAGGCAACAACATCCAAGGTATGGAAAAAGACAACCATAGAATCTGAAAATTGTGGCTTAGATTTGTATGTAGGAGATTAAGAAAATCTATGGTACTTTGGGAGTGGATGCTCAAAGCATATGACAGGTGATAAAGATAAGTTTATGTCCTTTAATGAAATAAAAAAAGAAAAGAACGTAACCTTTGGAAATAACTCACCTAATTTTATTAAAGTGAAATGAATTGTTTTTCTAAAGGATAAGTTTAAAGCTAGAAATGTTTTGTTTGTTACTGGATTAAGACATAACTTGTTGAGTGTTAGTCAAATGTGTGACCAAGGGAATGAAGTTGTTTTTAGATCAAAGAATTGTGTGGTATGGAATTTCGATACAGGTAAGATCATAATAAATGGATCAAGAGTTCCTGGTAATGTCTATGTCTTAGAAGGTGGAAGAGCACTATTGCTTGAGCAAATCAGAAGAAAGTTGGCTTTGGCATAGAATATTGGGACATCTAATCTTCACCCAATTACACAAATCAAGGAGAATGGGAGCAATATGTGACTTGCCTAACATCTCTCTGCCAGAAAACAACATATGAAAATCATGTCAATTTGGTAAGCAAACCATAGTTTAGTTTAATGCTAAATAAGGTACTTCAAATAAGACATTTGAACTTATTCATACTGATTTATGTGGTCATATGAGAAGGAAGTCTCCTCGAGGTGAACAATATTTCATATTATTCATTGATGATTTTACTGGAATGTGTTGGATTGGCTTATTGAAACATAAAGACGAAATATTTGATAAATTCAAAGTCTTCAAAGCTTTAGTAGAAAATGAGTTAGATTTAAAAATAAAATGTATTAGATCTAATAGAGGAAAGCTTCTATCATATGAGTTTTTCGACTTTTGTCAACAACATGGTATTAAGAGGCAATTTTCTATAGTTAAAACTCCTCAACAAAACAGAGTGATAGAAAGAATGAACATAACAATCCAACAGATGGCACATGATATGCTTAATGAATTCGGAGTGCCTCATACCTTATGGGGGAAGAAACACATACAACTATGAATATCCTCAATAAAGCTCATATTCAGGGAAATGGTGATAAAAATCCTTATGAAATATGGTTTGGAAAGCCTCCAATTGTCAAACAATTTAGAGTTTTTGGAAGCAAATATTACATAAAGAATAATGATGATAAGATTGGAAATTTTGAATCTTGAGCTGATGAAGGAATTCTCCTTGGATACTGCTTTAGAAGAACAGGATATAAATGCTACAATAAAAGGCTTCAAAATATTGTTGAATGCATTGATGTTGTAATTGATGAAACATTCACAAGTACCAAAAGAGAAGCACTAATAGATGACGAAATTGTTTCTACAACAAGCCAAGAGGTTGTAGAAGAGAGAACTAGTGAAGCACCAGAAGAAGGAATTAAAAACACATAAACATTAAAAAAGACTGCGTCAAAGTATGTTCAGAAAAATCATCTGGAATCTCAAATTATAGGTGAAAGGGAAGGTGGAGTTCAAACTATAGTAACTCTTGTTGGAACTTCCAATTACCTAGCCTTACTATCCACAATTGAAACTCAAAATGTAAATCAAGCAAGCAAAGATGAATGTTGGGTTAAGGAAATAGATGAAGAACTTGATGAAATAAAAAGTAACCATACATGGGTGTTAGTACCAAGACCTCATGATAAAAATATTATTGGGACAAAATGGGTGTTCAAAAACAAACTAAATGAAAATGGAGAAGTAATTAGAAACAAAGCAAGACTTGTTTGTGAAGGCTATGCTCAACAGGAAGAAATATACTTTGAAGAAACATTTGCACCTATAGCTAACTTGAAGCCATATGGATGTTTCTTGCAATTTCAAGCTTTCATAATTTCAAAGTATTTCAAATGGATGTTAACTTTGCATTTTTAAATGGGGATATAGAAGAGGAAGTTTATATTGAACAACCTGAAGGATTTATTCTAGGCAATGATAAAAATATTGTTTTCAAGCTTAAGAAGGCTTTGTAGAGATTAAAACAAGCTCCTTGTGCATGGTATTCTTGTCTTGACAAGTATCTTCAACAACAAGGTTTCAAAAGGGAGTCAGCAAACAAAAACCTCTATATAAAATTTGATACATATACAATTTTAATAGTTGTTGTTTGTGTAGATGAAATCATATTTGGAAGTTATGTAGAAATTATGATTCAAGAATTTTCTTTTGTTATGCAGCAAGAAAATGAGATGTCTCTACTTGGTGAACTAACATACTTTCTTGGTCTTCAAGTTCAACAAACAAATAATGGAATCTTTCTCTCACAAACCAAGTACCTCAATCATATTTTGAAGAAATATGGAATGGAAGATTGCAAGCCTGTATGCACACCAAAGGTAACATTATGCAATATTAGTTCACATGATGATTCTCCTTTAGTAAATCAACCATAATATAGATCTATGATTGAAAGTTTTCTCTACCTTACAGGCACGAGACTAGATATTATCCATGCAGTTGGGATTGTTGGATGATTTCAAGCAAATCATAAAGAAACTCATCTTCATGCAGTCAAGAGGATATTCAAGTATTTACAAGGAACTCAAAAGTTTAGTCTATGGTATCCCAAAGATGCATATTTTTCACTTCATGCTTATGCAAACGCAGATTAGGTAGATAACATTGATGATTGAAAGAGTACCAGTGGAGGAGAATTTTATTTGGGACCTCGCTTGGTATCATGGTTCTGCAAAAAAAAAGCTATATTACTTTATCTACTACTGAGGAAAAATATGTTGTTTATGCATCTTGTTTTACTCAAATTTTATGGATGATGCAAACATTGCAAGACATTAATCACTTGTCCTCAACCTATACCTATTCTATGTGATAATACTAGTGCCATAAGTATTTCGAAAAAACCTGTCATGCACTCAAAAACCAAGCATATTCCCATCAAATATCACTTTTTGAGAGAACATGTGATTGGACAAAAGGTCAAACTGGAGTATGTTCCTTCAAAATGACAAGTTGCAAATATATTTACAAAGCCACTTCCATGTGATTCCTTTGAATATCTCAAACAGAAACTAGGAGTGGTCTCTGCCTGCTCATTCTGGTAAATATTCTAACATATATTTCATGTTCAGGGGGAGCCGTGACTGTAACTTATTACAGTATACTTTCAGTACGTGGATCTCATGAAGGAAAGTCATGTATATAGGCAATTTTTGTTCTAAAAAGTAGTGTATGTCTCTCTATAATTAAGAAACAGTGGGATAGTTTGAGGGAGAGGTTTTGGTATATTTCAATTATTTTTTTGTGGCCCTTTGTTTCTGGTATTGGTTGGTTATAGTCTGTTGATATTTAAATGCTACTTAGAAGTGATATTGGCTTATGATGGTTATGAGTTGTTGTTGCTATTTTTGGTTCTACTAATTTATGAGTTGGATATGATCAGACTTGACAGTGAATAAGTTGGCACAGGTTTATGGGGAGGATTTGCTATATTTCTAGAAATGTATTGTTGACATTATGACTTCTTGAAGTACTCCTTGTTACATAACGGTGCTCATGATTGGTGATGCTTTGGATGATGACTACTTGTTGCTTAAGAATTTGATTATGTTATGCTTCTTTAAGATACATAATTCCTAATACTATGATGTTTTCCTTGGTTCTCTTATATGTTGGTGATACATGATGATGATGTAGGATCCCATATGATATATGATGGTTGTTGAAGACTCTCATGGTCTTGCTAACTCACTATTGAGGTCTTTGATTTTAGGTCATAAATGTCATATCTATCTCTTGATGTAAAGGTCATGTAAAGACCCATGATGTAATCATTGTAATACTTAGTCATATTTAGACTATTTAGGTCAAGTCAATTATGTATGTAATCCTATTATTTTGGGCATTTGATGTAATGTTGAGTCAAATATGTAACCCCACTATGTTGGGTGATTGATGTAAGCATGATTCCTTGGTGATAGGAACAATCATATTTAGTTGAGTCATAAATTCATGTACTTCCTTGAAAACGTTTCAGCGGATTAAACATATGCTCATGGGGAGCATGGTCCATATTCAGATTCAACAGATCACCCCTTTCCCTAGATGTCAAACAGCGAGAGTAGCTTGGTGTTTGGAGAAAAGCTTGGTATTTATACAAATGTGTATACATGGATCTACAAGTAGTGGTGACCAAACACCAAAGTGGTTTCCATTAAGTCCAAAGAGGGAGATTGTTGGCATTATGACTAATGTGTTATCCTTGATGGAAACCTACTTGATAAAGATGTCAACATGATGATTATGCAGATGCTATAGGTGAGATGCATAAAGGAATATCCATTAAGAGACAAAAATATGATAAAGGTGAAGCTTAATAAATTATACACAGTTCCCGTGAAGAAAAAACGCGTACATATGCGGGTATGGTAAAGAAAAGTCGTGTACAATTTCTGCACCATGGTATTATTAATAGCAGGGATATTTTACCATGGTATTGGCCCATAATAATGAGCACGATAAAAAATATTTGATCCCGTCCAAGAATACCATCGAAATTACTAAGGGATTGGCCTAAGGCATTGGCTAAGGCATAAGCTATATAAGGAGATGGAGATCCAAGTGTTAGGTGTGCAAGTTTTGTGCTTTCGATGAATAAGTTTATCTGAAACAGGTGTGCACTAAGGAGCAGTGAAAAGAGACATATTTGTAAAATCTGAAGTATGGTATCATATGTATTTGCTTGATCTTATTATTAAAAATATCTAACTGTGATAGACCTATGGTGTTAATGATACTTTAACATGAATATGAGGCAGTAATGGGTGCGAAGTATATTTTGTGATTGCAGCAAAAGCATGACTCAGTGATTCCAAATATATATGCGGGTTTTCCCCTGAAATATCACGTACATATGCGAATCTTCATCTGAATAGTCGCGTATATTTTCTGCAAGATGAACAGATCTATACGTAGGGGTCAAATATTCACAAAGGGGGTTGTAGCTCCCTTCCAGTGGGAGGTGGAAAACGAGAAAAGGTTGTAGCCTTCTGCAAGTAGGAGCCTGCATAATGGTTAAAGTTTGCACCAATACAATATTGTAAGAATATTATTTTTAATAAAAGAAGAAGGTAGAGACAACAACAATGGTGGTTTTCTCCGACATTGGGTCTCCACCTAAAAATCCTGGTGTTCATATGGTTGTGTGTGTTTATGTTTTATCTACTTCTTAACTACTCATAATTATTGTTTAATTGATGTATAATAGAATAATAATGCACTGATTAATGTTGTACAAATGATCATATAAGTTATCCAGATATACCCGGGTTTATGTAGTAACAATGATGTATAATAATCAGAATAAGAAATTGAAATTGAAAGTGAGTAAAATATTGATTCACCCCCCATCTCAGTATTTTTCCTAACAATTATGTGCACAATTTTCTCTTGCACACTCTTCCTCTCACAAGCTCCACACATAAACTTGTGCTTCCTATTTCTTGGTCTCACCAACTCGTGCTCACCAAAACAATGATTAAACAAGTTGTGCCTTTGTTCCTCCTTTTAAAGGCAATTCGAATGGGTAAAATTAATGAGTTTCTAATTAAGGAAGATGCTTCGGTGATTGATTGTGTTAGCATGAGTTAACTGTTCATGTAACTTGTCCTATTTCAATTCAACCACTTGGAAATAAATGACTTGTGCTTTTCCTCAATCTACTCACAAGGAACTCGAATTTGAATCATTGAATTAAGGCATAAATCAAAGAACCACTTTCTCGCTACTATTTAATTATTATTAATTATTAGTGGATGTAGGGATTTAACCTCAAGGATGTTTTAGAATATTCTTAGTAAAACACAAATCAAAGTTGAAATTAATTTAAATGTCGTTATGCTGATTAATTATTATTTTTTGACATGATATATATATATAATATATATTATTTATATATAATATATATATCATGGTATTGACACATGGTATTGTAACAAAACCTATTATAATCTCCATGATAAAGTGGAGGTGAATCTCTATGTTTAAAAATTTTTTACATGTTTTTTTAAATATATATGTTTACTCCTATATTGATTCTTATATAATTAATAATATTATAATTTTAATTAAAGTTATAATCCAGTTAATTTTTATGTTTTTTTTAAATCTTGCAATGTGAGATATCATGAAGTAAGTGTTTTCATGCTTCTGATGATAAAGCCTATCAAAATTTTCCAGTTATTTAATTCAGATGATTGCCCTAGTTATACATATACATAATCAAAATTTCAATCAATTTCTTAAGAATATTTTTGTCTCACAAAACTTTTTACGAGATATGTTAGTGTACTTGAACGGAGTTGTCTATAATGCGACTTTTTGAGATTCCGGTGACGGAATCCGGCAGAAAAAAATGAGGTTAAATCTTGATTTTTAAGCAGTTAGAATGGTTTTTTAACTGCATATTTGGATTCAGCGCCCTGAAAAACCCCTGGGAGCCATTGATTGTGCAGAAACTAGCTATCAAACTTGGGATTCCAATGAATTGCTGCCGGATTTTGACCGGAAAAATCCGCCGAAAAAACTTTCAAAAAGTTACTGCGTACTTGAACTCCTTTTATCATGAAGAGAGAGAAGGATAAGTCATCCTAAAATGTCATTTCACGTCCATCAAATAAAATAAAAGATAAAGTTCACGTATTTGGATTTTTCCCCTTTTAAAGATATAAAATTATATTTATTATTTAATAAATGTTAAGTAGTAGTTAGTTTTTAATATTAAGTTAAAGTATAAATATTGACTCAAGTTAGTGAAAGTTTAGAATTCCATTAATTTAAGTTTTAGTTTAGAATTTGGTTAATTTAAGTTTTATTTATTTGTAAATTGAGACATGTTAATTGTAATTATGCATTATATTTTTGTGAAAGTTAATTATCGTTTTTTATGGCAGATTTTTAGTTGTTTTGATATTTAATAAAATTTAGAATGTTTCTGAGTTTCAAAATTTGAAAAGGTATGAGAAGAATGTAATTTTTGGAATATTTCCACAACTTCAAAAAACAAAATCCCTAATGTGACTTGGAGATTTAACTCTTATTTGTCTTACACATATTGAAAGGTTTTCCCATCATTAAATGTAAGTTGTTTAGTTGTTAATTAGTTGCATTTGAGAGATTTAATCGAACTAAAATAACTCCTAGTTTGGTGTTTGGTGAAGATATTTTCTCGACTAGTTGATTGTATGGTTAAGATCAAATTTCTATGTTCAATCGATAATTGATTTATTTATATATGTGTTTAATATAATACAAAGTGTAAACTTTTAGTGTGTAATTAGTTTCTTGGTATCAAAGCCACTCGCTTTGGGTTAACTCCCTTAAGAGAAGGCATATGTATCTGTGACTATGAGAGATGTGTGAGATTACTTGACTAGAGGAATAGATTAACATTAGGTGTAGGTGTGTGAAAATATATTATGTTGTGAATTTTTGTGTGTGTGGATTTGGCTACTGTTACCAGCAACGTTTGTTGCTTATGATCATTGATTGCAGTCATCGATCCATTGAATGGTTCTATTTCAAGATCACATTTTGTGTGTAGGTTGTATTTGTTGGTGATTTGACTACATCAATCAACACTTGAGGAGATGAGGAAATCATGAGAGAATTATGTTAGAACAAGCATGGACAACCCGAAATCTGCAACCTTGGCATTGAGGCCATAATCAAGCAGAATCGTGAGAGACTTCTGTTAGAACAAGCATGGACAACCTGAAATCTGTAACCTTGGCATTGAGGCCATAATCAAGCAGAATGTTGTTTGATTTTACGTCCCTATGATAAATTGGAGTCCTGGGGATATAGCATTCTCCATCCAACTGTTTTGCTGCACTATGTTTCGTGCATTGGTTTTTTGAAGTATATGTCTTTTAAAATATATACATGTTATGTACTTGCACTTTCTGTTTTTTATCCACCAATCTCTGCCTTATCTGCGTATAGGATCTATCAACTGGATCATATAGAACATATGAATCTACTATTAGAAAGGTTTGTTGATTGAGAGTTTGTTATCTGCCTATCGTTCCAGCTCACGGTTTTTCTTTAAAAACCGAAAATATGTACAGCGTACACATCAATACAAAAAATTTGATTTTTCAGTTGAAAAAGAAAGAAGGTAAGAAAGAGCATGAACAATTTCTATAATTATTGTTATCTTATCTCCCTGAAAGAGCTTCACCTCTTTTCGAATTCTATAAATGCTAAGAAAGTGTTCCATTTGGGTAATCTACAAATTATATCAGAAACTTGATTTAGTTCAGTACTTGTTACATTCCTTGTGTATCTCCATGTCTTATCTTCTTCACTGCAACAACACTTTCTCCTTTTACCCAGGAACATTCCTGCATAAACGGTTATGAAACCTCCTATACGCAGTTTCTCTTTTTGGGAGAATATGTCTGTGGCTATTTTGATTTCGATAACGTGGAATATTTAGTGGACCACCAAGGGCGGACGATAATCAAGGTCCAATTTGTGATTCTACTGGTCTTGAATGCAGATGGGAACCTTTGGTAAAAGAAGGAAAGAAAAATTACCACGAGCATAATGCTTCCTCTGATAATGATCACAGAGGAGTATTGGAAATCATGGAGATCATTAGAGGAATAATGAAGAGAATCTAGTGTATTCCTACGAGAAGTTTGATATAAATGTTGTTGCTGCTCGAAAATATGATTGCCAAAAAACTAGAATGGCTTAAACCTAAATGAGAATCAGGTTGTTTCCTGACTTAGGTAAGAAAATTGCACATATTAAGTGTTGATGATATGCAAAATATACTTATATTTATGTTGTATATACATATTATTTTTGTTTGTAAATTAAGTGATGACGAATTTCCAAAATCAAATAAAGAGGTAAATTTGTAAAACTGACTTTAGATACATTCAATATTTAGATGGATTTCCTATACAATTTGTGAGTACATCGTTTGACACCCATGTATATTGGTAAACGGAAGCCTGCTCATAAAATGACTAGTGGTTCAGGTATTGTAAATAAGTAATTAATTGTGTCCAAAGAAACTATTTTAAGAAATCGAGTGGAAGTAAAACTCAATATGGAGGGTTGTCAATATAGTTTGGTAGTTGTTGGACCTAGGGAAGGATCCCTCACTTGCTGAAGGAGTAGGAGTGGACTTCTTGTGACATTGTGCAACAACTTGAGACATTGTTTGGTGGTTGTGTATCTAGGGAAGGATCCCTAATTTTTTGAAGACATGGGAGTCGCCTTCTCACGAGGTTATGTGAAATCTTGAAATCTTGATACATTTTCTAGTAATTGACTTTGGGAGATCCTTGATTCAGGAATTCGAGAGTGGAACTCGGGAATCCAATTTGTAGACTACACCTTTACAAGGGTTATGAGACAACTTGATGGAGTTCACTCTATGCAATTTGGTTATGTGAAATCTTGAAATCTTGATACATTGTTTAGTAATTGACTTTGGGAGATCCTTGATTCAGGAATTCGAGAGTGGAACTCGGGAATCCAATTTGTAGACTACACCTTTACAAGGGTTATGAGACAACTTGATGGAGTTCACTCTATGCAATTTCGAAGATGTTTAAAGAAGCTAATGAAGACTTTGCAACAAGAAGATCAAAGACAAGTACTCGTTAAGGGAGGGACTTGCAAATTTAACTCTTACTTTTCTTATGCATATTGAAAGGTGTTCCTCATCATTAAATGTAATTTGTTTAGCTGTTAATTAGTTGGATTTGAGAAATTTAATCCAACTAAAATAGCTCCTACTTTAATGTTTGGTTGAATTATTTTCTCAACTAGTTGATTGTATAGTTAAAATAGAATTTATATATTCAACCAATAATTGATATATTTATATATGTTTAATGTAATGCAAGATACAAATTTTTAATGTGCAATTAGTTTCTTAACTACTTGTTTTTGTTGTAAAAGCATCCATAAAATTCATTTTATCACTTGAAAAAATTACGAATATTGCAAATTAACCCGTTAGCAAAATTGATTATAAAGTGAAAAGTTAACAATATACTTAATACTCTACAAAGATAGATATCTTCTTGAGAATATTAATCAAAGTCAATGTTGCACTCAATAATGTAGTTGTCTCGGCCAGCAACAATTGCTTGCTTTCTCGAGTATTCTCTAAATGAAAACACTAATATAAATATATGTGCACGCTATTGAGCTTCAAATGGATGTCACTATAAATGTTTGAATAATTGTATTTATACATGTCAAGAGATGACTTATAATGCAAGCATCATCAAGTTCGTAACAATAACTAGAATGTACTTCTTTTGAAGTAAATAAAACTCTAAAGTAGTAGACAAAAATATGGAAAGCAACAATCCACTACTACATTAACATGAACAGACTACTCTGTGTTAAAATCATTATATATTGGATAATTAATTGCTTAATTATGGAAATGCAATGAGATTACACTAATATAGATTCATCTTAACTATGGATTTAGCAAGATTCGAGAGATATCAAATTTAGGTAAAAATCTTTTTTTTAAGTGTACAATTTGAAAAAAAATTGCAATTAGTCTTTCTTGACACTTGATAAATTAGTAGTTAAAATGTTTCTATACTAATTCTACTTGAAATGTTTTAATCACAAGAACATTTTTCCATTTCTATATATCAATATATATATATTTTTTTTTTTTTTTTCTAACACCTTATATAATATATACATAGTTCACATTGAAATATTTTACTTAATAGGAAGACTGAAATATTTAATTTATAATTTACATTGATTTTTTATTTTACAATCAATAACATTTCTTTAATGTCACATTAATTTTATATTAAAAACTGAATGAGCTACATATTTCCCTTTCATTATTCTTATTGGGTAGATTGATCTTTTTGTTTTCAATTATTTATTGAAATATTTTAGTATGAATATTACTCCCTTTGTATACATATAATATATATGAAATTGACATTGACATAAATTAGTTAAGTCTGATATCCAAATAGCTTTTTTAAGTAGAATTATACATTTTTTTTCATATTTAAAAGTAAAAATATGAGATTTTTTTACTTTAATTTTTATTTATGGCTAAGAGAAAGAATAAAAATAAATTACATATTTATAATGGATTGTAATATCGATAATCAATCACACATTAAAATTATATTATTGATGCTTTATAATGCTTTTAAGTAAAACTAAATAAACACATATATTCATTTTATATTGGCGTAGTCTAACTTATAGAGAAAATGACCTTTTTCATGACATCTTTTCTGGTTATTTTTAAGAATTTTTTAAAAACTTGAGTTTAAGTTGTTTAATTTATATAATCTGAGTGCCCTAGGTTTTTCAGGGTGTTGAATCCATTTATAAATTTTAAACAACAAAAAATCATATTCTTGCTTGAAATTGTATCGGTAGATTGTAGTGAAAAAAATATTTTGTTTATAAGTTAGGCTACACCTTTTATATTTATTTTAAAAAGTACATATAACAACTTAAAATTGAGCATAAAAGGAATTATATCTCCTTCCTACTAGAAAGTAGAATGCCCCCTCTCCTCACAATAACCTTTAAAACATATTAATGAACTCGTTAGCCAAAATAAAACAATAACACAATACAATTCAAACTTAAAAGATCAATGAATCCATCAATGATGACAATCAAAACATACTAGAGCATGCAAGTTGTTGAAAAAATTATCTATAAAATTCAAATTATTAGATGTACATTTGGATGGAATTCATGATACACGTGTGGTACTCATCCAATGTAAAAACATACTATAGTCTACAAGTTGTTGAAAAATTAATCTATAAAATTCAAATTATTACATCTACAATTGTCTAGAATTCATTGTACGCAATCCAATGTTACAACATACTAGAGCCTGCAAGTTATTGAAAGATTAATCTATAAAATTCAAATTATTAGATCTACATTTGTTTGGAATTCGCAGTAAGCTTATTGTATTTTCTGCAGGAGATAGTACTCTATAGAAGATATTTTTCTACTAGATATAATAGAGGATTACCATTCATGATGGGACTTATGTGCTATGGCTTATTAATTGATAAAATTACCAATAACTTGTTCAATTTGATAGCCAATCAATTTGCAGAAAAATAAATTAAATTATTGTCAAATAATACTAAATTTCACCGTGCAAAGTTAAACTATGGAAATTTTGCAATTTTTTTGGTCAAACCCAAACTAATATGGGTTTGATCAAAAACTCAATGCAATATCCTAATGCCTATGGTATGGATAAAAAAGAAAAATTGGACTACTTGGGGTTTACTGAAATTTGCTTCAAAGCTTTTAATGTGTGAATTTTTTTGGTGATTTAGTTTCAATTATAGAATGGGCAAAAGGAAGACAATAACTTTGATGTATGGCTATGAAGATATGTCAGCTTAATATTAAAACTCTTCAAGTGGAAATATTTGATTCATAGATGGTTCATATTTTCAACAAACTAAATGTAATGGTGGATGACTTATCGAAACTAGGTATTTTTTTGAAGTAATGGCTTCAACTTACTAGAAGAATAGTTGTATAACTTTTGTTTATACTTCTTATCTTTTTTTATTTATTAGTTATATTTTTATTCTAATATGATTTAGTTCTTGTGGTTTTTGTCAGGACTACAATTGATATTTGTAACCCAATCTCTATATTTCTAGTTATCTTGTTAAATCTCTAACAAACTCTTTTGAAATGTAGAAGGTAAATTCATTGTAATTTTTTATTATCTATGATAATAGAAAAAGAACATTTTTATTTCTTTGAGAGAATCATACCCATTATAATTAATTAAATACTCCAATCAATTTTACATTACGATGTCTTCTCCCTCTGAGTCTTATAGTTGCACTTAAAATCAAGCATGAAACTATTAAAAACAAGACATGTTCTGAGAGATAGTCATTTTATGAAGATATGCTTCGCAAGGAAATCAAAAGGATCAATTAAATCTTCAAGTTTAAGATGCCTCGGTACATGATTTTTTTCATGTTACTCCTCTGCATTATAATTTTGGGCTTGACAATTTATCAGGTCTACAAAGGCAAATATTTGCTTCTAGCTATTTTCTTTTAAATTTGTTAAATAATTAGACCCTGCACAAGTAAGAGCTTAGTCGGAGAATACTTGCATAAACTTGCAAGAATTGAGGAAAAATGGAAGAGAGAATGAATTTTATATATTCAATAGTGATGAAAGAATCAATACACAAAGAAGTGAAGTTAATCTTAACTGCATGCAAGCACTAAAGCTAACTAAAGTTAAGTGCTTTATACTAGCTTAAAGTGCATGCACATCACATGCAAGCATTAAATCTAACTAAAGCTAACCAAATCTAAGTGTGATTTATGCTATGTTAATGTCCATGTACACCAACACTCACCCCCCTCTCCCCGCCCCCCTTAAGCATAACTTTGGTGAGTATGATGCAAGATGGATAAGTCTTGCCAATAAGACCATTTTAGGTACCCATGTAAAATGCATGAAAGATGAAAGAGGGAAAACCCAGTGGAAACAAAACCCCCCTCAAAATATAATGAAAAACTAAAAGAAAGGACAAATGCTAAGAAATTTTGTCGCTCCCCCCAAGACGATCTTGCAGAAAGTGGAACTTCTGCTCAGTGAAAGTTGTAGTGAAGATGTTGCCATTATTCTTAGTACTAGGACAATACTACAAATCAATGATCCCATCAACAATCAAACCTATGATGTAGTGCATGTGGATCTCAATATGTTTGGTCTGTTGTTGTTGCACTAGATCTTTGAAAAACTTCGGTTTACTCTAATTGTTGCACCACATGATAGTTGGATGATGAAAAATGATACCAAGATCAAAAAGGAAATGTTCCAACTAAATGGTCCGAATGATGACATTCATTGTCCTTTGTACTCAACCTCTGTTGATGATAAGGAAAATTCAATTCACTTCTTACTTGACCAACAAATGGGGATGGATCCCAAACTAAGTACATATCTAGAAGTGGACTTATTCTTTGCAAATGAATCTAGAGGATCACGCTTCATTTTTAGAAGTAGAGGTATCAACTCCCATATTTAGATCAAGGACTGATTCTCCTTATCCCTGTTCACATGCTAATATGGACTCCTTGCAACTTTAGCATGTGCTTGATGATCAAATGCATGTATGATATATGCATGCATCGGAATTCCTATCTCTAGGGTTGCATGCACAAGTGTGCATGGATTTAGGGATGCATGCATGTGCATGTATGGTGTTATATATGCCTCCTTGGATGCATGCATGGGCATGCATGGATCTGCAGAGTGCATGTGGTGCATCACCAAATTGAGACCTTGTCAGATTTGCATCATTAACACCATCAATAGTAGAGGAATCATATTCCTCTTCTATGTTTTCGAAAGTAGTGTCTCCATCTGTAGCAGAGTCTTCATCACCATTGGAGGAATATATTTCCTCATGTGCAACATCTTCATTATTGGATAGGATAAAATTCTCATCTAGAAAAACTTCATCATCAATGTAAGAAGAAGTGTCTTCATGTACAACATTGTCTCAATAATATTTGTACACGTTGTTGAAGAAGTCTGCACTAGTTTCACGACTGTTACGATAGTTCAAGTTCACTATCTCCAAATGATGTTCTTTTAGATCATCTTCATCACCATATAATCCTTTCAATGTAGTCCAAATATCATGTGGTGATTCAATATCTATGATCTGATAAACAATATCACGAGATACAGATAAACACAATCTTCTACAAGCCATGTCATATATGTTAAGTCAATCGAAATTATCATCCTTTGACATTAATTTTGTCTCAATTCCCATGACTATCTGGTACAAGATTTTTCTCCTAAGATGAAGCAAAGTCATCGACTTCCATTCATAGTAATTGTACAGAGTGAGAAAGGTGAAAGTTGGAAATTCCATTATTTCACCAATTCAATTCTTAAGTAGTTTTTGACACTTTCAATTTGTGGAAAATTGCAACACTTTTAATCTCAGAGCAATTTCTAATCCTTTGATCTTAAAACCTACAAAAAAATCTTCATGCACCTTATCCAAGCCCCTCGTCGCTTTGAGACAAAGTTAAATTATTAGAGCCTGAATAGGTAACAACTTATCTAGAGAATAATTGCATAAACTTACAAGAATTGAGAAAATGGAAGAGAGAAGGAATTTTATATGTTCAATAGTGATAAAAGAGTCAATACATAAAGAAACTAAGTTAAGTTTAACTGCATGCAAGCACTAAAGCTAACTAATGATAAGTGTAGTTTATATTATGCTAATGTGCATGTACACCACATGTAAGTACCAAAGCTAACTAAAGCTTACCAAGCCTAAGTGTGCTTTATGTTAAGTTAATGTCCATGTACACCAACAAAATTTTACTCAACTAGAAAAGATTTTGTAGGATCTCGCGTTTCTTTGGCCAAGGTTGTAAATATTTAAAGTATCTTGCTTCTTTCGACGAAAAATAATTTATAAGCTTTGATTTATGCTATTTTGATTGCTTGCGGTGGAAATTTAAGGTATCCCATGAGAAAATCAAAGCCTAAGAGTGTCTCTGTATTTAGTCCATGGTAATTGGCACAACCCAACACTAGACAAGCATGGGGGATGGATCATAATGCAAAAAAATTTCAGAAACATTAGTAATATTAGAAAGAATTTGCATATATAAGATGTTGTCATGCTTCCCAAGGATGAGGTTGTGTTGTTGATTCACATGTTGTTGCCACTCGAGTCTATAAATTCTATTGATATATTCCCTCCTAAGTCGGTGCTTTGTTGCATTTTCTTGAAACAATTTAGGGGTAAAAGTGATCATCAAATTTCTGTTGGTAGATCCCAATTCCTGAACTTATGTCAATTGTAGATTCTAGGAATATACTATAATCCGATGGTTAGGAGAGGCGTCAATTGTTTAACCCCTCTACTGACCGTCATATTCTGAGATATTCTCAAAATCTACAAATAAGGATTCTTGATCCAAATTAGTTTGATTTATGATTGAAAGTAGGTGGGAATGGAATATTTTTGTTCACTAGTTCTGATGGGAACATCTTGCATCCACCCCCCACCCCCCTTTTGGCGAAGATGTATCTCGTCATCCTGTTGAGTGGAATTCTCTGGTTTATGAGAGCATTGTTCAAAGTGATGAATATGTCAATGATTTGATTTTATTTTCCAAGGGAATCAATCAAAATCAATGCAACAATTCTAAGAACTAAAATATTCGATGCTTATTCAATAATACCATGGATATTTCCATGATGGTTTTTTCTCAAGAGATTTTCAGATGCAAGCAACTTGAGAAACACCTTTAACATGTGCTTGTTGGTGTTGAAGTCACTCTCACAATAATTCGTAAGAACAATAATTTCCAACTTACTTTGTTAGCCTGTTACTATCCTAATCATATATTCCCATATTACAAAAGGAAACGAGAAAGTTACAACTATGCATTTGCACCATGGTATTCAATGGAGTGAAATTTCGTAAGGAGTAGATTGCTTATCACTCACACTTTGGAGTGGAAAAATTCATCATCTACGATAACAACAAAAATATAAATTTGGAATAAATAATAGAATACATGGCAGCCAATGACTATAATGTGTGGCACCATCCTTGGCCTTGGGATAAGACATAGGAAGCTATATTTTCACACTGTGATTTGTAGGCCATAGATAGTTGCCATTGGGTTATGTTCATATACACTGATGGACATGCATTCTCTCTGTTAGGTCCTTATACTACTAGTGTAACCCCTTATTGTTATTAGTACAACCCCCTTATTATATTGTTGTGCCCATGTAGTCCCCATATCATTATTATTGTGCCCCATAGAAGCCCACTATTGTTATTATTGTGCACTTACATTATTATTGTTAGGTCAACTTTGATTATATTATGGCCCCTTAGACTCCTATATATAAAAAGGAGGTCTTGTCATTTGTATCATCCAAAAATTGTTTATTTGTGTAATGTAAAGGAGGTTTCCCCCTCGAACAGGCCGAATTCTAAGGCGATGATCTATATTTTCTATTTTTTTGTGAGCTAGTTTCATAACATTGGGTATCAGAGCTTTGGATTCTAGAGTTTCGCTGCTCCCAACAGGTCATCTTAGCATTTTCACTATAACGTTTTCATTGCAATGTTTCAGAGGCTAAAACGAAAACCCATTTGAGAATAAATAGGTTTGAACCTTATGTCCGAATTTCAGATATTTTCTCGCTATATTTTCGGAGATATGATATGAGGAAGTTATAGTTTTTGCATACTCTTGAATTACATTCCAAACAAGTGACCAAGGGAAAATTGTCATAACATTTGTTCTGAGCATCACATTGAAATTCCATAAGAAGTTTCAGATAGAGGACGGCCTGTAGTTTTCTGTATATCAATTTTAGTTACTAAGGTTGAAACAGTGACACTTGGCACTTCGTACAAGTTCGCTCTACTAAACTAGTCTATAATCAGGCCACCATGGGCGATTTGGCATAATGCTTCCTTGGAGAATCCAATCTTTATCAGACTTGCAGTGTTAGAAAGAGGACTCAAAGGGCTACTACATTACATGGTTTCAGGTATTCGAGATTCACAGCTATATAGATACAACAAATTCAATATCGAGCTCTTACAAAGTGAAAAAAAAGGTGTGTATTTTTTTTTAAATTTTGCATAAGTTTGGTTTGAAAATTTAGTTTGAAGGAATTCAAATGGAATAGTGAAGAATTATTAGCATTAATTGATGCCCTGAAGAAAGAAAATGGAAACACCTAGTAAGCAAATTGAAAGCTTTAGCATGACTCGTGAAGAAGAGGAAGAAATGCAACATGATATATCAAAATTACAAGACCAAGTACAACAAGTTTCACTCTCACAAAAGGTAACAGAAGCCAAGATGAATGGCGTGGAAGCTAACATGAATGGCATGGATGCTAAAATGAATGGCATGGATGTTAATATGAAAGAATTGAAGATAAATTTGAATAAGTTGCTACAAGAAATGGTTACTAATGGTGAAAGGGTCGTAAAGGAAACTCATGATGAGAACAAAAGAAATGTTAATAACGATTTCATAGACTCTAATGTTGGATTGAATACCCACCATGTTGCAAAAATTGATATGAGGAAGTTTTATGGCAAGGATCCCGGAACATGGATACTACAGATGGAATAATTTTTCGATCTCCATAATGTGCAAAACACACAAAAGGTATGTATTGCAACTTTATATTTGGAACCAATTCAGTTCGTATGGTATCGATGGCTTTGCTCTCAGAAACAAATTGTCACTTGGGAAATTTTTATGGAAGAAATGATATCACATTATGTGGATACAAAAAGAAACACCTTTTTTAGCCAATTGATAAATCTCAAACAAAAGGGGTCAATGATGGAGCACATTGAGGACTTCCAAAAATTGAACAAAAGAGTAAAAGATATTCCAGAGGAGCATAGGATTGATGTGTTCATAGGGACTTTAAAGGATAATATCAAACATGAGGTTCACCTTTGGGAACCTGATTCATTGGAGAAGCCATTTAGGTTAGCAAGAAAAATGGAAAGAAAAATTATGGAAACCAAACGCTTACCACTCACAACTATAAAGATGGAACTGTTGTTGCCCCTAGCCTTCCACAACCTACAAGGTTGACACAACAACAATTGGAAGAAAAAAGAGAAAAAGGGCTTTGTTACAGTCGTGATAGCAAATACACTAAAGGTCATAAGTGTGCTAAGAAAAAAATATTCTACATAGATTGTGAAGAGGAGGAAGAAAAGGAACAAGAAATGACAAAAGAAGAGGATATACTCCAAGAACAAACCCTAGATAAAGAAGAAATGAATCCAACCATATCTTGTAATGCATTGGTTGGAATTACCACTCCTCAAACTATCAAGATAGAAGGACATATCAAGAAGAAAAAGGTAATAATGTTTATTGATTCGGGAAGTACCCATAATTTTATTCATTGCGAGATAGCTAAGGAATTGAATTGCTTCCTATATCCAGCACCAGAGTGTCAAGTGATGGATGCAAGTGGAGGAACCATAAATTGCTCTGGAAAGTGTCATAATATCAAGCTATCCATGGGCGAATATGTATTGAATAACCCAATGATTTCCATTCCAATGGGTGGTGCTGATGTTGTACTAGGAGTCCAATGGCTACAATCCTTAGGTACAATAGATTTTAATTTTCAAGAACTTTTCATGAAATTTTGTGAGGAATGAAAGGAAGTTGAATTAAGGGGAATTGGAGGGAAACCAGGAAAGATAATCAGCTCTAATGGTACAACAAAGCTTCTAAAGAAGGAACAATGAGGAGTAATTGCACAATTATGTTCGCTGGAGGTTCCCACATTGAAATTATCTATTTCTCCAGATCTCCAAAAAGTCTTGGACGATCATTCCAAGGTATTTGAGACTCCCAAAGGCCTCCCACCTATTTGTGATCATGATCATGCTATTCATTTGATTTCAGCAAGTGTTCCTCCAAACATCAAGCTGTATATATATCCCTATGCCCAAAGGAGTGAAATTGAACGTATGGTTGTAGAAATGCTAGAGGCTGGTGTAATTCAACCTAGTCAAAGTTCTTTCTCTGCTCCAGTAGTATTGGTGCATAAGAAGGATGGATCATGGCACATGTGTCTGAATTGTAGGGAGCTCAACAAGCTCACTATTAAAGATAAATTTCCCATTCCTGTCATTGATGAATTATTAGATGAATTGCATGGATTAATTTACTTCACCAAGTTGGATCTTGATTCAGAATATCATCAAATCATAATGAAGACTGAAGACATTCCCAAAACAACATTTAGAACTCATGAGGGTCATTATGAATTTTTGGTCATGCCTTTTGGCCTTACCAATGCACCTTCAACATTTCAAGGTTTGATGAATTCAATTTTCAAACCATTCCTTAGAAAATTGTGTTAGTTGATGATATACTAATCTACAGCAAGTCCTGGAAGGATCATGTTGAACATGTTGACAGGGTGCTACAACTATTGAAGGAAAACAATTATATGCAAAAAGATCCAAATGTTTCTTTGGAGTACAAGAGGTGGAATATCTGGGTCATATTGTATCTCATGAAGGAGTTAAGGTAGACCCTAGCAAATTAAGCCATTAAGGAATGGAAAATCCCCACATCCATAAAGCATCTGTGAGGATT